>CABHPR010151180.1:0-11165 GCA_902168415.1 Peromyscus melanophrys | reverse complement strand
AAATAAATAAATAAATAAATAAATAAATAAATAAATAAATAAATAAAATAAAAGGAACATATAGTAGATTTAGAAAACTCAGGAAAACACAAACATAATACACAAAAAGAACCAAAATTTAAAAAAAAAATCACCTTTTCTTTATTAGAAGTATTTGGCATAAAGGACAATCTTTTTTTCTTCTTCTAAGCTAATCCATTCCCAGGAGCAAATCATTATTTTCTTAAATAAATGAGATAATTTTGGTTGCATACATCACATCTATTACATATTATTATATAAAATGGTTTTTCATCTTCCACTCACATGTTATCACACACTCTACTTTTACTTCTCTGTTGGTAGCAGTTGCTATGACATGAGATATACCATGATGTATCTGGACTTTCCACTGTTGTGGAGTATTAGTTGAAGATGTGTTACATTTGTTTATGCTGTGGAATATTTGTTTAATGATGCAAAGATGTGTTGCATTATTTTATGTTGTATCTGTTTAGCTCTGTGAAGCTGTGTTACTGTGCCTGTCTAAAACACCTGATTGGTCTAATAAAGAGCTGAACAGCCAATAGTTAGGCAGGAGAAAGGATGGGTGGGGCTGGCAGGCAGAGGGAATAAATAGAAGTAAAGGGAGGAATGGCAAAAAGAGGAGAGGAGGACACTAGGGGCCAGCCACCCAGCCTCAGTGCCAGCAACAGAAATAAAGAAAGACATATAGAATAGAGAAAGTTCCAGAGGCAAAAAGTAGACAGGATGATAAAGTTAAGAAAAGCTGGCTAGAAATAAGCCCAGCTAAGGCCGGGCATTCATAAGTAAGAATAAGTCTCTGTCTATGTATTTGGGAGTTGTGTGGCAGGACCTCCCAAAGAACAAAGAGTAAAAATAACCAGCTACATTCCATTGCTGATGTATGCTGAGACATTTCTTTCTCTCTTTCTTATTTAATAATTAAAGATACTGCTATGTTTCAAGAATAATGAGTCCAGGAGCTCTAAAAGTCACTTTCAAAAGAGCAACTGAAACACTGGAAACAATTGCCAAGCAATGATTTCAGAATTCTGAAAATTAACAAGTACTCTGCCAATAATAACCAAAAGATTTGTGAGGTTTATAACGTCTGTCCACTGATGCCAAATTCTGAAGTTTCTTAGACAGCAGATGGCTTCAAAGTCATCTCAACCAGATCTGTGTAAAATGGCAGTTTAGCAGACACTGGAGGATGCACCCAGGGTTGGAGTCATTCAAGAAGCCCCATTCCCAGATAACTGGAAGATATCCAGAAAGTGCCATTACAGGGATAAGGTTTGTTATATGACTCAGACATTGTTCACTGAGAAAGGCTTTATTTTTGGAGCATTTGTTGAGGACAGTCCATGGCAATTGCCTAACACTGCAGCTGCTACTGCCTCCCCTTCCTCCTCCTCCTCCTCCTCCTCCTCCTCCTCCTCCTCCTCCTCCTCCTCCTCCTCCTCCTCTTCCTCCTCCTCCTCCACCACTACCTCCTCCTCCTCCTCTTCTTCTTCTTCCTACTAGTTTTCTGAGACAGGGTTTCTCTGTGTAGCTTTGGAGCCTGTCCTGGAACTCGCTCTGGAGACCAGGCTGGCCTCAAACTCACAGAATTCCTCCTGCCTCTGCCTCCTGAGTGCTAGGATTAAAGGCGTGCACCACCACCGCCCGGTGTTCACAGAGTTCAGAGAATTAGTCCAGGAAATACACTAAACAAACAGATAAATAAATCAACACAGCAACAATAAAGTCTAGAACATTCAGGGAGTGGAGAGAAATTTTACTTCCAGATTTGCTATGTGGTGTTCCTTAAGATGTCAGTCTTTAGTAAAAGTATCATGAGGCATATAAAGAAACAGGAACACGTGGTCCATGCCTAGGAAGAGGGGAGGATAAATAAAGACCCTCTGAGCAAGTCCAGGTGTTGCACTTACTAGATGAAGACTTTAAATATGTTCAAACAGCTAAAAGGAACATCTCGTCTATAGAATGACAGCAAAACATGAAAACAATGAATCACCACATAGACAAAATTAACAGAAATAAAAAAGATAAATTATGGAGTGGAAAGGATAATAACTGAATGAAAAAATATCCTTAGAGGACCTTAATAGCAGATTTAAGTTGACAGAAATAATCAATAAATACAAATATAGTCCATTTGAGATGATCTAACAGATAAGAAGTGAAGTAAAATGAAGAAAACACTACCAAGCATACAATTTATACACAGAAGAAGTCTCACAAGAAGAGGGCAGAAATAGATAGGAAGAAACAATGTCTGAAAACTTCCATAGTTTTACGAACAGCATTAATATTCCTATCTAAGAAGTGCAATAAGATCAGAATAGGATAAAGTCAGAGATTTGCATATTATACATACAATGGTCAAACTGTCAAGAGGCAAACATGAGAATCATATGAGCATTGAGCCAAAAATGTATGTGAGATGCTTAGTAAGATTCAAAACTGACTCTCTGCCAGGGATGGACCTCAGTAGTAGCGTGCTTGGATAGAATGCACAAAGCCTTGAGTTTATTTCCAGTGTTGAATACAACCCAACACAGAACACACAAAACCACCTGACTGACTGTTGGAAGTCATGGAGATTACATGACCGTTGGATAGCATATTCCTGATGCCAAAAGAAAATCCATTTACCAATAATTCTGGTCTAACAAAACTAATCTTGAAAAATAAAGAAACTCATACAGCCCCAGATAAACAAAATTCTCACTAAGAATTACTAACTTCAGGTAAAATGGAAGGCTTTTAGACATTTATGGGAATCCACGGGGAGAAATGAACAATTGCAGTGCCAGCAAACGTAAAGTATAAAGGGCAGTGCTATAGTCTGGATCTGAGTTGTCTCCCAGATGCTCCTGTCTCGAAGGTTCCCATCTGGTGACACTGAGGAGGTGGTGGAAATGACCACATATGGAGCCTAGTTGGAGGAACTAGCTCAAAGCAAGGCAGTGGGAGTGGGTGTCTTTCTTTGGAGGGCACAGTCCATCTCTGCCCTGTCCTCTGTCTCTCACATCTGGCCTCCTCCTTTACATATTCCCTTACTGTGATGTTATTCTCCACATCTGGCACAAAGGGAAGGAGTCTGTAGGTCATGGGTGGAAGCTTCTGAAGAGAAGAGCCAAGATAAGGCTTTGCTCCTGTGTGCTGATGTCCCATGGATTTGCTCCTGTGTGCTGATGTCTCATGGATTTGCTCCTGTGTGCTGATGTCTCATGGATTTGCTCCTGTGTGCTGATGTCTCATACCTTTCCTACTGTGTGCTGATGTCTCATGGATTTGCTTCTGTGTGCTGATGTCTCATGGCTGTTGCATCACTGGTAAAAAGCTGACTAACACTGAGATTATAAATGAATTTTTGCTTGTAACAGTCTTTTTTCTCTACTTTATTTAAAAGGTGAGTATAAAGCAATAATTATAAAGGTGTGTTTACTGGCCAATAATGTATACAATAAATTTGTATAACAACCATAGCATAAAAATGGAGGAAGGGAATATAGCAACAATAGAGCCACATTTTTGTATATTCATCATTGTGGCTTTAAATCCGAGACAAGTTATTTAATATATTAATTGTAATCTCCAAAGCAACCAATAAAAAATAAACAATAAATCATGAAATAAACATGGTACCTTATGATGATACACTAGATAATATTTTTTATTTTAATTCTCTTTTAATATCAACTACCTATTTTGTCATTTTATATAATAGTCTATAATTATCAAATAATCACAGTGCTTAAGATGATACCCTGGATAACATTTAACACAAAAGGGAAGTTATGAAGGAATAGAGAAATAAAGTTATATGAGATTGTTTGAATGGGCGTGTCCTAACAATTCCCAGGCTACCTTTATTGGGAAGCGATAGATACTTTGGGGTCAGGGATTTGTAGAGGGTCCTTAGGTTATTTGGGGTGTACCCTGAAAGGGGTCTATAGTGCATCATTTGTCTCTTAGGGCTTGAGATGTGGCCACTGGCTCTGACGTGGGCTTTCACCACAGCGATGTAGAGGTCTTTTTCAGAGTTCCAAATCAAGGGGATCACTTGATCTAGGACTTTGAGCCTGAAGGTCCATGGGCCAAAGCAAACCTCTTTTTACCTCATAAGTAGCCTGTTTCAAGTACTTAATCAGGGATGCAAAACTGGATACACAGACATGCAGAAGAGAAACAGAAAAAATGACATATGTAAATTTTATCAATATAAAGTAAAAAGTTTCAAAATTTCAGTCAGAAATTTTTCAGTCAGAAATTAAACTGATAAGAAAAGCAATCCATTTGTGACTGCACCATGTGCTGTTCACCAGAAGCAAATTTCAGACCCAAATACACAGATTGAAAATTAAAGAATGTGAAAAAATATATTACCTATACAATAGTAAAACGATAGGTGTTGTTATATAAGTATCAAACTAAACCAATTTAAGACAAAATTTATTGGTAGAAATGAGGAATAACATTTTATAATGACAAAAATAAATCCCTCAAATGGCATGAAACTATAAAAATGTGCAATTCACCTATTAGCAAAGTCTCTAAAAGACTAAACGAAACCTGCTAGAATTGCAGGGAGGAGTGAAATAATTTGTCAGTCACTGTTGGTGCTCCAGTTTGGATTTGAATATCTCCTAAAGGCCTGTGTGCTGAAGACTTCATTTCCAGGGTAGTGCTGTTTGAAGGCGGTGGAAACTTTAGGCGGTGGGGTCCAGCGATGGTTCTTCAGTCATTGAGGGCCCCTTTCTTCTTCTTTTCCTTAGTTTATGATGTAAGTGGATTTTCCCTGTCACCCTTTGCACTATGGTATGAGGACAATTGACCACAGACTAGAGACTCTGAAAATATGAGCCAAAATATGCCCTTTCTTTCTGTGGGGTAACTATCTCGGGTGTTTTGTTCCAGTGATAGCAAGGTAGTGACCACAGTTAGAGACTTGAAAGACCTGCTTGCATTAGGACTGAAATGCTAGGCTGAAGATCAAAGAGTAAACTGAAGACACGAACAAATCTATAAACCAAGAAGGCTTAGCAGATGCACACAATATTTGTCAAGAAGTAGAAGAAAATATGTCTTCTCAAATACATGTGAAATATTCTCCAGGATACACCATATGCTGGGATACTGAATGGGTGTCAATCAATTTAGAGAGTGAAAACATAGAATATGCTTTCTGATCACACTTTATAGTGACATTAAAAAGAAAATCATGCAGTTCAGGAATATGTGAAAATTAACAATATATTACCAAATTATCAATAAGTGAAAGAAAAATTACAAGAGCAATTAGAAAATATTTTGAGTCAAATAAAACAAAAGCAAGAATACCAAAACTTATGGATTCAGGCAAAGCAATGCTTAAAGGAATATTTGTAGCTGTAAAATGCCCAATAGAAAAGAAGGGGATTGGAGATATAGCTCAGCATGATTTCTTACTATGCTTAAGGCCCTGGGGTCAATCTCAGTCCCTTGGACATAAGGAGGAAGGGGAGGAGGAGGAAGGGGAGGAGGGTGAGAAGGAGGGTGAGGAAGAGGACGATGATAAAGAAGGAAGAAGAGAAGAAAGATCTGGAATCAGTTGCCTAATTTTACATCTGATGAAACTTGAAAAAGCAAGTTGCATCCAAACTGTCACAGAACTGTAATCCCAGCAGAAGGGAAGTGGAGGCAGGAGGATCATGAGTTCCAGGCCACCGTGAAATCCTACCCCCACCCTAATGCCAAGAATAACAAAAGTAAAATATTTGTGTCAAAATAAATGAAACAGAATACAGAAAAACATAAAGTTCAACAAGTTATTCTTTAAAATATATAACAAGAATGACAAATCTGAAATCATTGTTAAGAATAAAAATAAGAGAAAATGCTCAAATAAACAAAACTGGCAGTGAAAGAAAGGACTCCTCTACTAGTTTAGAGAAATAAAGGGAGTGTGAGAGTGTGGCGGGGCCATAGCTAAGATCTACAATGTCTTCCAGAACCCGCTAGCTAACGTCATGGCTCTCACTTTTCACTGTGGAGAGGTGGTGGAAAACTGTAAGAGGTAGGGCCTCCTGAGAGGTCTTCAGGTCATTAGATCCACATCACAAAAGGAGCTAGTTGCTTCCTCTTTCTCCCCCTTTGCTTTCTAGTGATGATGTGAGCAGCTTTAATATACTACTTTGTCACAGACCCCAAAACAAAGCCTCCCAAACTGGGAACACCCCTAAATCTCTTTCCTCCTCATAAGTTGACTGTGTTGGGTATTTTTTTTTTTACAATAACAGACAATGGACACTATGCATAGATGAAATTTTCCTATATCCCAGGATTGTTCAGTGAGATAACAGTATGCTTCTCCAAGTTTCTCTTAAGGTTGTATATTCCAGAATTTACCAAAACCAGAGTAAGAATACAAATATCCATTTTTTCTGGATTATCAACATGAAATCAGTAGCTACTGATTGATGTTTAAATATTTGCCAACTTGATAGATAAATATACTACCTTATTTGGATTTCTTTGTTCTAAATGTTTGAGTATTTTCATATGCTTATTTGCCATTAAGGTTTCTTCTCTTTGAATTGTCTGAATTTCTAACCCTCAAATACAGCCACAATGAAATAGTTATTGTTTTATACTACCACATTTAGTATTTTTTCCTTAGCTGTGGATAACAGGAAAGAAATAGCTAAATGAAAAAATGCTTTATTTCCTTGGCTTTTAGGGCAACTTGGAAGTTTGTAATAAGATTATTTATCAGTCCATTTATGACATCAGTCACAGCAGCTCAGATAGAGGCTCTGCTGGAACATTCTTGGCTTGGGAGGAGAGGGCTAGGATCAGGTCTGTGGCTTTAGGGTGGGTTTGAAGAGCACAGCCAACTCTGCCAGGGGACTAGCATGCAAGAGAAAGTCTTTAGAACACTGTAGCTTTTGTAATTTAGTTTCTGTTCATTAAAAACCAGGTTCTCTAGGGCATATTTAACATAAATATTTCAGGTGCATTTTCCAGGCTCAATGGTTCTTGAATACATTTTCTACTTAACCCTACTCATGTGCTTGGGGTAATGTTAAGATTTTAGTATTAAAAAGTGGACTGAGGGAAAGAGAACTCTGCCATAAAGTCACTGGATACCCAAAATCATATGCCTTTGACCACTGCTCATTGTACTAGATTTAGATTTTCACTTCCTATTAAATAGGGCACTATAAATCTGAGAATTTTAACACTAGAAAAGAACTTGGGGTTAAGTACCAGTGAGTTTTGGAAGAATATCCTTTATTTTTCTTCTGGCTTTGTTTATTGAGTTTTAGAAACTAAATTTGAATGGAGGCAAAGGGAACTTTTCCTTCCAGTGGACTTGTGGAGGTGATGGTAGAAGTTGAACACCATCGTTTAGGAAACAGCACACCAGGAAGTGTGGCTGGTGAACATCACCAATGGGCGACAAAGTTAATGGGGGAAAATACAACAATATGTGAATAAAGGGAACCTAGAAGATGCTGCCTTAACCAAGTGAACTAAGTGAATTGCCCCGTGATGAGATGCTGCAGTCACATGCCTAGGCATCCATAGGAAGGACATACGCTCCCTGTGTAAAGCTCTAGGGACAAATATATAATGTGTATTCTATCATGTGGAAATGTCAGACAAACCCATAAATAGCCAAGTGTCTTTGAAGTCATGTTCATGAAAGACTAAGAACTTTTCAAAATTGGAGGAGACAAAGAAGACAGGGCAGTTTAATACACACATCCTGGGTTAGAGCCTGCATCAGAGAATAGGACATTTGTGGGGCCACTGGAAAATTTTGTAAAGATCTTAATAATTAGTATCAATGCTTCCCTGATGCTTTTACTAATTGTACTATGATTATGTAAGATGTCAGCTTGGGAAAGGCTGGGTTAAAGGCAGGACTAAGGGAACAAATTCTCCATGCTTTTGTTTATTACTTGTCTTTTTAAAGAATTCTGGTAAATGTAAGTAGTCTCAAAATTTCCATTTCAACTGCTTTAACTTATGCAGACTAGTGCTATCAAGTACATTTCACTATGTACCCATTGCCAACCTCCCATTGTCACCAACCCTAAATAAAACTCTCAGCCAAGTGTGGTGGCACAGGCCTGCATTCTCAGAAGTCTGAGAGACTGAAGCAGTAGTGAGGCCAACCTGGGCTATAGTGTGTGAGACCCTACTACAAAGAACAAGCAAACACAGCTGAAGGTGGAGCTCAGTGGCAGACCACTTGACTAGCATGTGTGAGCCTTTGGGTTGGATAATCTGTATCTTGAACACACACACTCAGAGGAAACATTATCCTCCACTGTGCACCCCCGAAATATGAACTAAAGCATCAAAACCAATCTGTAACTGTGTGATGGTTAGTACCATTTACCAATGTGGTAGAATCAGGATCAGTTGGGAGATGGGCCCCTGGGCATGGCTACGTGAGATAACTTTGATATCCTTAGCTGATGTGAGAAGAAGACTGTCTTGACTCTGGATGGGTCCATTCTCAGCTGAGAGGATCCCAGAGTGCATAAAACCAAGTGGAAAATACCATGCATCACTCATCATTCTCTGCTTCTTGACTATAGCAACGTGATGTGACCAGCTGCCTCAAGCTCCCACTGTCTCGTAACTCCTCTGCCCTGATGAACTATACTCCTGAAGAGTGAGTCAGAAAAAAAAAAAAACTTTCTTCCCAAAGTTGCTTTTGCTAGGATATTTTAACACAGCAGCAGGGAAAGAAACTATGACAACCCATTAAGCAACCTCCCTTCTCCTCTCAGGCTGGCCACTGTATACCTTCTGTCTCTGTGATATCTCTTGTCAGTGGAAGCATACAACACTTGACCTTTTATGCCTGCCTTATTTCACTTAAGCATAATGTCCTTAAGGCTCTTATGTCCTGAGTATGTCTCAGAGTTCCTTCCCTTTTAGCATGAAGCAATAATTCACTCTGTGCACTCACATTCTACGTTTTGTTTTCCATTCAAGTGTTGGTGGGCACTTGGGTTGCTTCTCATATTGGCTGTTGCAAAAAAACACAGCCATGAACACAAGTACACCCCAACATTTAAAAGTCAAAGATCATTTCTAAAGTGTGAGTTAAATGTAAATATATTTTTAATATTTAAATGCAAATGTCTTGGGGGAGGGTCACAGGCTCTATCACTTCTGAGAGTCATGTACTGAGGTAGCTTTCCACGGCTGTGTTACCAGAGCTAATTGAGTTATACCCTGTGGCTTGGTCTAGTTGCTTCATTTCCTAAGAACAGACACTGGGGGCTGGGGAGATAGCCCGGTCGGGTACAATGCTTGCTGTGTAAGCACGGGGGCATGAGTTGGGGTCCACAGCATCTACATAAAAGCCAAGAGCAGTGATGTGTGCTTGTAACTCCAGTGCTGGTGGGTGGGGAAAGCAGAATCTCCAGGGCTCACCAATCAGACAGCTGAGCTGAACCAGTGAGCTCCAGAGTCACTGGGAGGCCCTGTCTCAAAAAATCAGGTGGAGACAATAAAGTAACACTAGAGTTACAGCCCTCACACATACAGTAATAGGTGTGCACTCATACATATAACACACATAGAGAGAGACACACATAAATGCACGGATGGCCGGGCGGTGGTGGCACACACCTTTAATCCCAGCACTCGGGAGGCAGAGGCAGGCAGATCTTTGTGAGTTTGAGGCCAGCCTGGTCTGCAGAGCGAGGTCCAGGAAAGGCGCAAAGCTACACAGAGAAACCCTGTCTCGAAAAAAAAATGCATGAATGGATGCATGCATCTGTGCAAAAGCACAAAAGAACAGAAGTCCCAGTCACTGAGAGGGTGAAGGCTCAGTTCTCCCAAGAATCCCTTCATCTTTCCTAATTCTATGTTCCACCCATCTTTGTAAGCATGGCTATGAATCTGTGAGACCTTGGACGGAATTCATGGCCAAGTGAGTGGAACTCACATGCAGCCACACTGTGAGTGATATCCTCACCCCTGGACCCTTGGGAACCATGATAAGAGCTCTCTGGGCTGTGAAAGCAAATGGAGCTAATTGATCTGATGAGGCTAAATTCAGAAACTCTCATGAGCTTCTTCTTGGGCAATGTATAAACAGATACATTGACCAATTACAAATTAATGCAATATATATATGCACATTGGTTACTTTGCTTCTTATCTTTGCAGGGCAGACTCCAGATCTACTGTCCTCTGCCACAGTCAGCTGTTTGAGAACACCGTGTAAGCAGGAGCCCCATCAGGAAGGGAAGAGAGATGCTGTGTGCCTCCCAGTAGGGGAAGGCACTTTCCACCTGAACCTCTCAGTGATGCGATACTGATAGATGCATTCCTCCATTTCTAAGAATAATTCTAGTATTACAAATAGTTGAGACATTAAAAACAGTGGTAGGTCCCCAAACACTCAGTTGAATGCCGCAGTAAAAAACTTCTCATATTATAGTCATTTCATACATGTTTAAATGACTTTCTTCCTAGAAACACACACACTCATACACATGCACACACAGTCATGTACACATGTGTGCACACATACATGTGCACATACTCACACACTCTCACAAACACATTCACACATGCTCACAAACACTTCACACACACATGCACACACACATGTGCATGCTCACACATTGTTTTGGTGCTATTACTTTATTCCTTTAAGGTAAAAATGTGCATGGTTCCTGAAGGAAGGAGAAAATGAGAGGGAGGAGGATTCACAGCCAACTGTCAGCTTGCAGACTCAGGCTGGGTAGCAGTATACTAATGCTGCTAACTCAGACTTGCAGAGAGCTGAAAATTCTCATTATGTTATAAAATTGTATGAATCCCAGCATAGCTTCCCAATGCTTCTCTCATTTCCCTCTTGCTTCATTTCCCACCCATGTATGGCTCCAAGCTGAAGCACTTATTGAACCCACACACTTGTGTGGTAATATTGTGTTCCCTAATATACTGTGCACCCTAATAAACTTATCTGGGGTCAGAGAACAGAACAGCCACTAGATATAGAGGCCAGAAAATGGTGGCACACACCTTTAATCCTAGCATTCTGAAGGCAGAGATCCATCCGGATCTCTGTGAGTTCAAAGTCACACTGGAAACAGTCAGGCATGGTGACACATGCCTTTAATCCCAGGAAG
>CABHPR010151179.1:0-10086 GCA_902168415.1 Peromyscus melanophrys | reverse complement strand
GAGAGGGAGAGGGAGAGGGAGAGGGAGAGGGAGAGGGAGAGGGAGAGGGAGAGAGAGAGAGAGAGAGAGAGAGAGAGAGAGAGAGAGAGAGAGAGAGAGAGAGAGAGAGAACTAGATCTAGCATGGACTTTTGAAACCTCAGTGACATACCTCCTCCAACAAGGTCACACCTCCTAATCCTTTTGATCCTATCAGAGTTCCACTCTCTGATGACCAAGCATTCCAAATATACAAATATACACATGTACAGGGGCTATTATTATTCAAACCACCACACAGGTAGTCTGGTGAGTCGAGATAATGTTTCACTATGGTTTGGCATTTACATTTCCTTGGTTGATTATTATGTCAAACATCTTTTTTGCAGACATATTGATAATTTACATATTTTCTATAGAGAAATGTTTATTTGTGTTTCTAATTTTCATTTAGAGTATGTATCAGCATTTCATTCTTTGTGTTAGCAATTAATGTTACATAAATTAACACTGTATGCTATAACATACTTCTGTATCCATTTTTTTTTCAGTTGATACTCCAAATAGAACAAGAAAGCGGTAAAGGGCAGAGTTGGTCCTTAATCTGGGACACTCACTCCCTTGTACATTATCAGTCTGGCTCCCAGTCTTCTTGAGACTAGACTGCAATTCTGTAACTACATTTCCTGAGGCTTTTCCTTGCAGATGGCAGATTGTGTGGTTTCTTCACTTCCACAATCGCAAAGTCAGTTTCTCATAGTAAATTTCTTTCTCTATATTCCAATAGATCATCTTGAGAATTTTTCCAGAAATTCCTAACACAAATCACCATGACAAAAGGACATTTCTATGAGAAGACTGGACACAAATAAAAGTTAATATGCGGTATCATAAAACAATATACTAATGTGTTATAGATATCAGTGTTGCAAGAAAAATAAATGTGAGGTAGGAACATCAAGCTAGAAGAAAGTAGAGCAAGTAGTTGTTTTAATGCCAGCCAGTCAGTTAAAGGAGTCTACCTCAAGACTATTCCAATGACAGTAGGGCCTTGACAAAATAAATAACAGAAGACTGAGCCCCAGAAAAATGTGTTCTGGGAGAGGTTATTTAGCATAAAAGAAAGTGGGAGAATGAGGCAGCGAAGAAATTGGACAGTATCACTCAGAACTATATGTGTAAAAGCCATGGTTGCCAGGGTTCTATTTTAGAAGATAGCAGACTATTGGGGATGTGGGGTCATGTGAGAGGAATAAAGGGTTGTCCCTCAAGGATGCCCCATCCTCTCTTTCTCTGCCTCTTCACTAAGGATAAGGTCACTTGCTCCACCATCTGCTCCTGCCATTACTACCTGCTCCCTTCACCAAAGTTATTTGAGCGGAACCTTCAGTTGTTGGCTAAATAAACACTCTGTCTGGATAAGTTAATTGCTTCAGGCATATCCTTGCAGTAGTACAAAGCTAGCAAATAGGAAAAGAAGGAGAGGAGAGAATGTGGGAGGGAAGGAGGGAGGAAATGGAAAAGGCAAGAGAGGGATGGAAGGAAAAATATGCAGAAAGCCTGATTTATACTTATCCTTGTACTTGTCATGGATGTCTGGAAATCCCAAATTTACTTGTCTTTGTTTGTTTTCTGCTGCTGTGATAAAACACTGACCAAAACCAACGTGAGGGAGGATAGAATATTCCACTTATACTTCTATGTCACAGTCCATCACTGAAGAAAGTTAAGGCAGAAACTCAAAATGGAACCCAAGAACAGCTGCCAAGGGATGGCACCACCCACAGTGGGCTGGGTCCTTTCACAATCATTATTAATCAAGAAAATGCCCCAAAGACAAACTGACCCCTTGTAAACTTGACTCAAAAACACATCACTATTAAACTACAACTTTTTCCTTGTCCCCAAGATCTCTTATTACTATGACAATACAAAATACAATCCAACTTTTAAAAGTCCCACAATCTTTTAAAAGTTCAGCATTTTAAAAGTCCAGGGTCTTTTCAAACATCCAATCTCTAAACTGTTGACTCCTATAAAATATAAGAAACAAGTTTTATACTTTGTTGTTCCAAAAGGAAAGAACCAGGGCACAGTTACAATCAGATAAAAGCAAAATCCAAAATCTAGAAGTGTAAAATCATATACTGTAGCTCAGTGTCCAGTATCTGGAACTCATTCACTCATGATCTTCAGGACTCCAAAGGGCTTGAGTAGTCCTTGCTGTGGAATAATCCTCTTGTACACTGTAAACATTTGTCACACGAATTAGTTTAATAAAATACTGATTGGCCAGTAGCCAGGCAGGAAGTATAGGCAGGGCAACCAAACTAAGGATGATGGGAAGGAGAAAGGCAGAGTCAGGAGTTGCAGGCAAATGCAGAGAAGGAAAATGAGAATACTGTACTGAGAAAAGGTACTAAACCATGTGGCTAAACGTAGATAAAATTTATGGGTTAATTTAAATGTAAGAATTAGCTAGTAACAAGCCTGAGCTACCATCTGAGAATTTATAAGTAATATTAAGCCTCTGAGTGGTTACTTGGGACCAAGTGGTCAGGACAGGAAACATCTGATTACACGTCCCAACTCCTTAGATTCCCCTCTACCCCACCCCCAAACACAGAGCTTATCTGAAAAGCTCAGTAAATTTCTTTCCACTCCCACTGTGTCCTTGGTGGTCATCCCATGCACCTAGCATATCAAATATGCTGGGGTCTCCACCTTGAATGAAGTTGTACCTTTACCAATAGTCTCTCCTGGCCTCTCACAGTGTCAAGCGTTGGCTCTGCTTTATGAATCTTTCATGCCTTCAAAATCAGCACCCTGTGGAAGACTCTTATGCGTTACTTGCCAAGTTCTTCTGCCAGCTTGGTGTGAGACTTCGTCCTCCACTGGAGCCTAGCTTCTGTATGCTGACCCTAAGGAGATACTTTCCAGAAGACTTCACCTCAATGATATCACAGCTAATTCATTAGCCTTGGCTGACCAACATCTATTATCCCAATGAAGCACAGGTTTCACTTCGAAAGATTATTAATTCAAATATATCACATTAATAGACAAATATTGTTTTTGAGAGACTCAAATTTTCTTCTTGTCGCTGTGTGTTGTGGCACAGGTGTATGGGTTCACGCAGATTCATGGAAAGAAGACTCAGAGGCATCTTAAAAATGAATCTGGCCTTTTATGGTTGCAGGGGGGTCCAGCCTCGAAGGACTGAAGCACTTTCCCTTTACCTAGGACATTTTTATTTTCTATTTACAGTTTCATCAGTTAATTTTTGTACCTTCAAAGCAACCTGAAAGGAGCTCCCAAAGATAAGATGCCAAGTGCAAACTCCTTGATTTCTCAGGCACCACGGTTTTCTAGGTTTCCTGAACCAAGTTTTGCATAGGCCTTTGATCCTTGGGAGACTCTCAATCAAGATTCGGGCGATAAGAGAAACAAAAGGTATAAAAGAAATAAAAGGTGTCGGTAAAACAAAGGAAAGATTAGGGCTAGGTGCTACTTTCTAGAGCCAGGCCAAGAGTAGCTCAGCAGGAATACAGCCCCATCTTCTGAAACTTTTCAAGTTTGGACTTCATTGTCTAAAACTCTCTCAACATTCTTATCATCCAAACTCTCACAATATAAACTCATTAAGCTCTCAGCACTCAATGGACATTTCCTGCCAAAAACTTTAAAATTCTTTCACACACACACACACACACACACACACACACACACACACACACACCCTCAACTAACACAAAAATCATGGTCAGATCCATTACAATCATACCTTACTTTTGATCTCAATTTCTGTCTCAGTTGACTTTCTTTGCTGTAATGAAACACTGACCTAAATCAACTCCGAGGACGAGGACAATAGGCTATTTGGCTTATTCTTCCATGTCACAGTCCATCACTGGGGGAAGTTAATGCAGGGACTCAAGGAGAAGCTTGGAAGCAGAAATTGATGCAGAGACCATATAGAAACACTGCTACCTGGTTTGCTTTTCATGGTTTCCTCAGTTTGTTTTCTTATACAACCCAGGATCACGTGCTCAGGGGTGTAAGTTCTCCCACTCGGCTGGGACCTCCCATATCAATCATTAATCAAGAAAATGCCCCATGTCCTTGCCCACAGGATAGTTGTCATTGAGACAATTCCTCAGTTGAGGTTCCCTCTTCCCAGATGACCATTTATGTCAAGTTGTCAAAAAAAGAAAGGAAGGAAGGGAGGGAGGGAGAGAGGGAGGGAGGGAGGAAGGGAGGGAGGGAGGAAGGGAGGGAGGGAGGAAGAAAGAAAGAAAGAGAGAGAGAAAGAAAGAAAGAAAGAAAGAAAGAAAGAAAGAAAGAAAGAAAGAAAGAAAGAAAGAAAGAAAGAAAGAAAGGGAGAAAGCAAGCCAGTCACTAAGGACTCAAGCAATATCAAGACTGTCTTTAACTTAAGTCTTCAGTGTACCTGCTGATTCCTGTGAGCACCCCTTCATTATCCAGTATTAATGAAAGGAACATTTCTTTTAGGACAATAAGAGATCAAAACAAACCCATTCCTCCATGTACCTTCACAGACTTCATGAAAGATCTAATGACCAAATTCCAGGAAATGACTTGGAGGTAGGACATTTAACTCTAGAAAATAATATTTTCTTTTATGAACAAAAAGCAGAAGTTGTCTTCTCTCCTAGGACTCCCTTCTTGTCTTGAGCATGACTTGTAACTTATGGTTTTGGGAAAGACTGAGCCATTTTATACACATGGAAAGAATTCTGTCCAGAGCTTAGTAACAAGAAGAGCATAGGAATATAAAAGATAGAGAAGTTGTTCCCACAGAGCCAGAGAGATCCAGAGAGTAGAAACATACCCCTGAATCATTTGGCAAACAACACTGATGCCATTGCTCAGTGATGAATTGCTTATTTGTTTCTGTATTTGTGGATGTGCATGTTATGCATGTGTGTGTTTACATGTTGTAAGCATATATGCTTATGTGTAATGAATGTGTGTTTACATGGTGTGGTTTGTGTGCTTTAATATATTGTCAGTACTTCCTGTCAGTACAGCTAAAATGAATATACCTAACGAAAGACATGGCATTTAGAAAGAAAAAAAACTTCAAAATTCTTATGTATTTTAAATGTATTGTGACCCCTGCACATCACTAGTGACTTTCACTTCAAAAACATATGGTATCAAAAAAGTTATTGGGCTGGACATTGAATTTCAGTCATGATAAAGCCAATAAATAGCTGTGGAACACTGTAAAGGTCATTTGAATATTTCAGAATCTGGATTCCTAATTAGTAACTTGAGGATAAGGATTCACTGAACTAATAATTTCAGAGCCCTTTAGTGTTGGGCAGTGTTTATATGATAGAGACACAGCAGTAAGAACACACACAAGCCATTACATCATACAAGGCAGACATGCAACAAACAGCTGTATATCATGCATTAGTGACTTTCTTTGTACACATGATCACAGTAGCTTAATTCAAGAGAGGTTGATTTAGCTTACAGTTTAAAGGATGCAGTTTCCCATGGCTAGGAAGGCATGGGAGTTGGGACATTTCAGCCTTGGGTGACAGCAGCTTGGAATACAACCTGAACAAAGCTTGGTGGGTTAGGAAGGAAGCAGAGATCAACTGAAAACAGGGACAAGCTGTCACCTTCAAGGCCTTCCCATAAGGACTTGCATTCCAAAAGGTCAACAAACCCTCCAAACAGTGCCACCAGCTGGAAGCCAAGTCATCATCTGTCACTCTTGTTTCTTCTCTCCAAATCTTTTAAGATCCATTTTTCATAAATTCTGCATCCTCAAAAAAAAAAAAAAAAACCCAGCACTTGGGAGGCAGAGCCAAGTGGATCTCTGTGAGGCTAGTCTGGTCTACAGAGTGAAATCCAGGACAGGCCCCAAAACTACACAGAGAAACCCTGTCTTGAAAAACCAAAACCAAAAAAAAAAAAAAAAAAAACCATGAGCTCCTATCTATAAATGCCTTGAGTGTAAGAGCATTCAGTCACGCTTATTATTTTGTCTGGTGTTTTGGTTTATCATTATTATGAAAACTTCCTCTGATAGGATTGGCATCATATTTGGTGTCTTAGTTAGGGTTTTCATTGCTGTGAAGAGACACCATGACCTTGGCAACACTTATAAATGAAAACATTTAATTGGGATGGCTTGCTTACAGTTTCAGAGGTTCAGTCCATTATCATCATGGCAGAGAGCATGGCAGTGTGCAGGCAGGCATGGTGCTGAAGAAGTGGTGGAGAGTCCTACATCTTTCAGGTAACAGGAAGTCAACTGAGACATCAGGTGGTATCTTGAGCATAGAAAACCTCAAAGCCCTCCCCTACAGTGACATACTTCCTTCAACAAGGCCATACCCACTCCAACAAAGCCACACCTCCTAATAGTGCCAGTCCCTGTGAGACTATAGGGGCCAATGACACTCAAACCACCACACTTGGTTTTTGTTTGAGTTTGTAACAGCTTCATTTCTCTTGCATCTGTGTGCTGTTGAGGACAGAAATGCGAGAACTTCTGTGTTGCTAAAGAAGGGATTCTAGCTGTACCAGGGTGATACTTAAGAATTACCTCAATGTCCAGCTTATCCAGAACAGTCTAAATCTTTTGCATACTGTCCTGACCATAACCCCTATATGTCCTCTGCATGGCTTTGGAAGTATTTCTTGCCAGTACTCATTTTTAATACCATTTCTTGAATGATTTTTCACATGAGTGCTTAAGTTGAAGGAACTTCCCAATGGTTTGAAACATCAGCACAAGGAAGGTCTAAGTGAAACTTAACAGAAGCTGTGGGACTCGCTCTGTGCAATGGGAAAGCAGAATAGACCTTAGGGACCTGTGAAGGTATCTTCCCTTATATTGCAGAAGAGATTTTGCTTATACATTAACTGGGTGTGTATATGATTGAAATAATTATGGGATTAAATAACTATGGGAAGCGATATGTGTAGGAAAAGGAAATATGCAACCTATTTGTCAATCAAAATAGGGAATCACCCTTAGTATGCCCCTTAGTAACCACATATCTTCCTTCTGTTGGACGTACAAGAGTAAGTCCAAACAATAATTAGGCTTCTAGAATCTCCCCCGTGTGGTCTGCTGTACTATCCATCTTGACAGAGTAGCCCTCTAGGACTCTGCACTGCCACTTCCCTCTGAATAAAGTTATCTTGCTCTGTTTACAAATCAGTATGAGCCCTTACTTTCAGTTCTTTGGTTAAGAGGCTAAGAACCTGGAAAGACCAGACCACACTCCAGCCGCTCTTGTGAGAAAGCTATTTCAGGAGTGGCCTGGGGTCACTGCAACATTTTCATTCCCTTCCTCCTTCAACCAAAGGGAGACTTGAGAACTGCCTTCTGCTTTGCTCAAGAACCAAGATATAACTTCTGAAAATCCTTCTTAATCCACCTCCAAGAAGTATCTAAAACCAACATTAAAGAAACATATTTCAATTCCCTGACCTAATGACTGAGACTGTTCAGCCTGAGCTGGGATTTTGTTCAAAACTCAGATCCTTGGACCAGGCTATATAGTCACCATCTCCACAGGATCCCTGGGGAAGCCCTGAATAGCTGAAAGGCCATTTCTTTGAGGGATTGGAACCCCAGCCGCTGTTTACTACCCTAATCTCAAGCAAAGTTTCAAAATATGATGCACTAAAAGAAGTAACACCCCCTTAATAAGTAGTTGTGAGAATTATAGCTGCACGTTGTGCAAACAAATACTCAGTTATAATAGTTCTTGCGGTGTTATTTAGCACCATCTACAGCAGCCCACTAGACTGCACGCTACCTATTCAGTGTTGCCACAGCAGATGAGAGAGGGCTGTGTCCAAAGCCATCCAGACACTTGGAGGGAGGTATGAGGGGGAGGGACCCAAACGTTTTGCAGTGGCAATTCCAAATACTTAAGATGTTGTCCATGTTACCACACATATTAGATGCCTGTGGTCTGCTTGTTTTCAAATCACTGCATGTGGCTTTACATGGAGCCACCCACTCCTCTATACCCAGACAGTGGGTATAGTTAATTGTAAGAGGGAGTAAGGAAGGGCCAGCCAGACTTCCTGCTGAGTGGCTCTGGGTCCTCAGTCCTCTTCCTTAATCTCCTTCTTAACTTTCCATCTGTCACTTGTCCACCTACAACAGAAGCGCAGCCATCCAGTCCTCTGAGCTTCCCCGGGGAGCTAAGCTCCCAGCGCTAGGGCCCGGAGGGCAGGCTAGGGCGGAGCTCGGCTCGCAAAGAGCTGCAGCCAGGACTCGGCGGCTGGGGCCTGGCCACGGGGGCGCGCAGGGCTGGCGCGGATCTGCCAGCACGTGAACTCCACCTCCACGTTGGTTTGGCGCCGAGCGACCGGGCTGATGGTCTCCGCCCCGCTCCAGCGCCGCCTCAGCTCTTGGCATAGTAATCTCAGTTCCTGATCGCGCAGAGAACTGGCTCCCGGCTGCAGGGGACCGCAGCATGTCACCCAGCATCGGTGTGGCTGAGCCAGGGCTGGGAATACACGTGCGACTGGAAGCCTAGCACCGCGCAGGCAACGGCCCAGCCAGGGACAGCCCGCCGGAGCAGGTAAGCAACCCGCGGCCGGAAAGGAGCCGCCCCCGCGGCCACCTGGCCCAGTGGCCAGCCTTGGGACAGGAGCTGGCAACGTGCCCTGTGCTGGTGAAGGAGGAATTCGGTCCCACATTTTGTTCGTGGATTCTTTGCCTGTTGCTCACGTCCCCAGCCCATCCTGCTTCCCAGGCAGGGCCGTGTTCCCCGCAGGTGATGCATTTCTCTGCAAGGTTATTGCTCTCTTGAGCTCTGACCCAAAGGTAAAAGAGAGAAATCGCTTGCTGCTTCAGACCTGGGAATCCTAATGAGTAGGATATACACACAGCAAATATGCTAAGAGGGGCGTGTGTGTCTGTGTGTGCAATGTGCGTGTGTGTGCGTGTGTATGTGTTTGGCATTTCTATTATTTTCCTATGATTATTTCCGGTAATGTTAAAAAAACAGTCATATGCACTATTCACAGGTTTACATGAGTGTATGTGTATGTATTTATTAATACATTTGCATACATATTTATTCCTGAGGTAGGAAAGGAGAGAAGAGGAAGGTTGGGCTGGGGCTGATAAAAAGGGAAGTCATTGTCGAGCATGTTCAGTGTCTAGAGGTGAACTTTGGAACCACAGTAAATCAAGGCAGCGTCTAGAGGTGATAAACCCTTCTCCGGGTAGATTAGAGCAAAAGTCTGAGATGTTCATCCAGTACACAGCAAATCTTCTTGCTTCCCAGACAGATGGAAAAGACAGTCGTAGGCAAGATTTTAAACAGTGGACAAAAGAGGAGGAGAGAGAGGAGACTTCGAGCTGGTAAGTAAATTAGGGTGGAGGGAAGGCAGATCAGGCTTCAGGGGCTTTGGAGGGGATGTTAAGAGAGATCACTGGTTGCATGTGGACAGTTCAAGGTTAGGCTGATGTGAGAGCAGCTGAGGAGGTGGGAGGGGAGGCAAAAGCCTGGAGTAGGTGGGGAGGGAGTGTTAGGTAGACGCCCAGCTAGCAGCCACCTTTTCTGAAGGTGTCTGCTTTCTTCCGTTTTCACAGCACATTTGTTCAAGATCCGTAGGTCCGTGCTTTCATTTTATTTTTCCACGGAATCTGGGTCATGGCAGAACCGTAAGAAACTGAAGTGTGTACACCACCAGAAAGATTTGGAGAGAGGGGGTGATTAAGGCTTAGCTTCATGAAATATTTACACAGCTCTTGCGTGGGCTTTTGTTTGCTCTTGTTGGTACTTCTGCATATTTTACCTTGATAATGCTTTGGGCATACTTCTCCCGAAAGAGCCTATTTTCCCAGTTATAGACTGGTCTTCCCCTCCCATTGTGTTCACCATTGGCCTGCCAGGAGGAATAGTTGCAGGAATAAAGATCCATGAGTCACAGTGCAAAGAAGAAAATCTTCTCTATTGCTTGCTCAAATGGGCAGAGTTTACACAGAAAATGTTCATGGATGAAGAGTAAGGAAGAATTTGTTTGTTTTTTTCCCCAAGTTTGTGGTGTGTGTGTGTGTGTGTGTGTGTGTGTGTGTGTGTGTGTGTGT
>CABHPR010151178.1:62523-78303 GCA_902168415.1 Peromyscus melanophrys | reverse complement strand
GTGTGTGTGTGTGTGTGTGTGTGTGTGTGTGTGTGTGTGTGTGTGTGATAAAATAGTATTTATGAATGCTTAAGGGAAGTTCCTTGCCTGGTACCCTGAATAATGGGCATTAACAGATTAGAAGCAAGATTGTAAAACATCAGTAGCGAACTTCTGCCCTCCAGGGTCCTCCCATTGTGCTGTAAGCCTGTATTTAAGACCTCCTCCCCCCTTAAATAAATGACATTCAACATTTAAAATTAAAATATATATATATTATATATATAATTGAATGAATACTGTGAATGTTATATATGAATACCACAAGTGTGATTAATATCATGAGTGTAATTAATGAATATCATGAATGTAATTTCAAAAAATAAATAAATAAAGTTAAAAAAAAAAGAGTGATACATATCCATTTGGGGGGAAATTGATAAAACTGGAAATCATTATGTTAAGTGAAATAAGCCTAATATTGAAAAATAAACACTGTGTGTTCTCATTCATCCCTAGCAACCAAAAATCCAATCTGATAGGAGAATGGAATGGGACAGTGGTCACAAGAGGCTGGGAAGAGTATAGGAATGTAGAAATGAGGCAGAACCAATGCACAGAGAGAGAATGATTGAGTTTGGGTCTCTGTAGCACCATTCAGGTAACTACTGGCTACAACAATCTAAGGTGTATTTCAAAATCCCTAGAAGAGTATGGAAGTTTCAAGAGTAGAAGTGATTGATGATAGAGCAGAAGGAAGGGCTTTCGAGCCTATTTCAATCACTCACTACACATGATATATGTATCAGTGTACTGTGTGGTACTCCACAATGATGTTATACCTCAATACAGATAATAATTTAAAAATAAATAATAAAATGTCTCCTAAAGTAATATCCCAGGGGGTGTAAAAAGGAGAAGTTTGGAGCCACTAGTGTCTTCAGTCGTCCACATTAGTTGTCTTCATAGTTCTCATGCTGCGATCTGATTTAATACAAATACTTCTCCTATGTTTATTGTCTCTCCAATGGACACCAATTTTAAAATAGGTAGAACTTATTTGCCCACTAAACCAAAGGACACTTGATAGTTCCTGGAGTAAGATATTTTTTCAAGAGTCTTTAAACTATTTTTTTACATTATTGGATCTATATTCTTATACACTAGAAAGTAATCTGTGTAATGTTTTTTGCAGAGAAGTCAATGCAAGCAAAGTGATTCTCCACACTTTTGAATTGGCCGGGTATGCACACTGTTTATTCACTTGTACTACAAGGTTACCTGCTTTAATAATTTCCCCTGGCATGGGAGTTTGGAATCAATGAGAACATGATTTGGAAACTCTAGGTGTAGGGACTGGAATTGAAATGATTGATACCAGGCAATTCCAATATAATAAAAACTAATGTTTTTTTTATTTTAATGTATGATTAAAATGTTCCTTTGAAAGGAAAATTCACTTTCCCCCTCTTTGCAAAGAAATCAATAGATAGAATTTTATTTGCTATCTGTCAAAAGTGTCCGTTTTATACAGTTGACCACCCTCTACAGTAATCACACTTTCATTAGTGAAGCTCCAGTTCCTATTATGAACTGTGGGTGAAATATTATGTGTTCATACATCACTGAGTAGAACTTTTAATATATTACCGGATAGAACAGAAAGAAGGAATGTTCCCTATGATGCCTGCAACATAACCTCTCTCCACTCCCACTGGACAGTACCATGCTTCAAAAAGCATTTTCACATTTATCCTTTGTCCCCAAACTTGTCTAGATCAGTCTCTTTTTCCCTTTGTTATTACTTCTGAATTCCAATATATTTTTCAAGAATTTCATACATTAATATTGTTATTTATGCCATTTCTGCCTTTTCCTGTCCTGACCCAACTGCTCCAGTGCCCCCAAATCTAACTCTTTCTCTCTCTCTCTCTCTCTCTCTCTCTCTCTCTCTCTCTCTCTCTCTCTCTCTCTCTCTCTCTCTCACACACACACACACACACACACACAAATACACATATAAATAAATATATTCCACTGAGTCCATTTAGTATTTCTTTTATGTACACTTGTTAAGGGCTGAACACTTGGGACTGGATAACCTACCAATGGTTCATCCCCAGAGAAAACTGATTATTCCCTCTCTTAGCCTGGAGATCTTCATCTAGGGGAGGAGCCATATGAAATTTCTCCCATACAGATTGGCATGTCAACTGGTGCTGTCTTTATGCAGGTTTGTTTAGGCAGCCATACTGTTGATAATTCATAGGCACAGTTAACCTTGTCTGTCAGTTACCAGGAGAAGTGTTTTAAAATATTCTACTACAACAATGAAGTTAGCTATTTCTCCATGTACTTTTCATTTGTGTTATTACCTTCCATAAGTTTTATCTGAAGCATTTTATCATCTTTCAGTTCTTAGAATTTTTTATTATTTATTTATTTCTAGAATGTTCGTTATGTATATTCATCACACAAAGCACTATGTTGCATAAGATCATTTTCATTCTAGTACATATGTGTGTAACATATTTCCGCATCCCCTCCTGCCTTTCTCCTCTCTACCTTCCTCCTTCCATTACCCCCTCCCCCTCCGGACAGTTTTTTTTCCATCTCTATGTCATATACATATGCAACTTTGTGTGTCTACATCGTCAAGGAACTAGAAATTAGAGAAAACATACGATACTTACATTTCTAAAACAGGCTTAATTCACTTAATATGATTATCTCCAATTGCATCTGTTTTTCTGCAAATAACTCAATTCTTTGGGGGAAGGATAAAAAAAGAATTCAACTGTGTATACATACCACATTTTCTTTATCTGCTCCCCAGACGTTGGACACCAAGATTGGTTCCATAATTTGGAAATAGTGCTATAATAAACATTGATGTGAAAGTGATTCTATATTAAATTAAATTAGATTCCTTGAGGTAAATACCCAGGAATGGTATAGCTGGGTCAGTTTTCAGTTTTGTTCTTTAGATTTTTCTCCTTTTCTTCCATTCTTATCATTACATGTGCACATGCATATAAATCCGCAAATACAATTTGCTGAATCTGTTTACCTTATTTATATGTTTATGTTTTTAGAGACGATCCCTTGATATCAGCTAACTGAGTAGACTCTCATCCCTGGGGAACACGGTTCTCCCGTCTTAGCAGTTGATGACTGTCCATAGTTCCATCTACAGGTGGGACTTGTGAAGGTCACCCTCAGCTGGTGTTTTCATCATTCAGGTCTTATTTGACCTGTCACACTGTTAAGATCTTGTGAGTTATCAATTAGTCCCTTAATTATAACATTATACAGGCTGGGCTGGTTCTATTTATATTTTTAGGAATGCACATACAACAGCAACAATAATTAAAGAAATAGAGGTACACGAGAAAGGTTGGGGGGAGGAAAGGGAAGGGGGGAATGATGTAATTAAAATTTAATTTCAAAACGCTTCAAAAAGAAATTAAAGGGAAGATTTCATGAGTGCAACTTCCCTGTCCCATATGGAAGACGCTATCTCATAGCAAATGTCCTGGTCTGATCTTTCGCTGTGGCTGACCTAGCATCCATTCCCACCAGTACTACAGTATCTTCAACAACCATAAGGCTTTCTTACTGACATAGGGACACTATGAAAATTGGTTATTTTCATTTCAAATACTAAGAACAATTTTTACTTATCCTTGAGTGTCTGTCTGTTTGGTTAGTTGGTGGATGAGTTGTTTCGGTCATTCCAGGGCTTTGCACCTGCTAGGCAAGTGTTCAACAGCTGAGGCACATCCTTCGCCATCACTCTTCTGTTTTTTAAGTTCTGACATAATTACACTATGACCCAGGGCTTACTCATATGAAAAACAATGAGATAGTCACAAAATATGTGTCATGCAAGGTACAAATAACCATCAGATTTAAGCTATTTTTGTAACTGAAGCCTCTGATCAGAGTTGACAACAATTAATTGTGTATTTCACAAAATCTAGTAGAGAGGGTTTGAATGACAGTGACAGAAAAAGTGATAAATAATTGAGGTGAAAACTATGCTGATGACCTTGAGCTGCTCATTATGCGCAGTATGTATGCATCGAAATGTCACAGCATCCCATAAATGTGGGCAATTACTGTGTCAATTAAAAGCAAAAGCATTTCTTGAACTTCTGAGGCTTCGTAGCATAGACAGCAGACCCTTTCCACTGTTGTATTTATCCTGCAAACTCTTTTTCTTAGGATTCATCTTACGTTATTTTAGTAATAAAAGTATTTCCCTCATCTAATTGATTTCTGCCGGTTTGTTTATAACAATTGGTCCTCAGTGCTTGCCAGAAACAAAAATAAATCATATATAAATGAAACAAGTCAACAAAAATATTTCAATTTTGTTTTTATAAAAATTTCCTAAAGAATAAATTGGAAAATACTGAGTGCTGTGGTAATCATTGTCATCATTCATGTAAGATTACCCACAATTCATAGAATTTGTGTCTTGAATTAGAAACATTTGTACAGATCTACATGCCCTACTTCCTAGGTGATCACATAGTCCTGAGTAGGAAGAAGACAATTATGAGCATGAACTTGAAAAAAACCCTGGGAAACTGACCCAGTGTGAAAACGTCACAGCCTTGGCTTCCACAGCAGCATGTGCTGATTAACTATCTAAGCAATATCAACAAAGCAACCACTGGCAGTCAATTTTTACTGAGCAAAAAGGACTGGTTCCTATCCCTAACTTAACTATAATAACGATGCAGAAGAATGTTTGCTGACAAATACAGGGGGAAGGGTGAAGTCAGAAAAATACCATTTCCCTCACCAGTATAACAAATGACCCAGACAGGAATCATCACTGGGTACCAGGACCTCCCAGTGAAAGATTCAGAGGTAGCAGGGTATTTACAGTCTCCCACATGATCCTGCAAGTTACATATTAATTGTAAACAGAAAACTACACTTTGCAATGGAATAATTTCATATTCAAAACCTTAATCAAATGTTCACATTGACATCACTACTGGGAAACAATGTGGCTGTCAGTCATCTCAGTGTGATGCAATAAGAAATGCCAACATTAAAATGTGAGGTGTCTTTAAGGACCCAGCTTGATTCTAATCAGAAAGAAATAATTTTAAAATTTTGGAATGAAGGACATTTTACAAAACAATATGTCTGTGTTCTTCAAAAAAAAAAGTCAATGTCATTAAAATCAAATAAAAGGCCAAGAAAATGTTCCAGATTAAACAAAACCAGAATGACATAATCAAATGTAATGCAAAAACTTTGGTCTCAAATTTTTAATATTTATGTAAAAGTTACATAGAGATAGTGTAATAGATGATATTATTGAATTGACATTATAGCTTAAGGGTGGCATTGTAGTTATGTAGGAGAATGTCCTCATCCTTAGGGTTTCAATAGAGGAGGGCAGGGAGACAGGAGAGAAAGAGAGAGAGGAAGGGAGCAAAGAAAGAAGGATAGACATCATGAAGGAAAGAAGTTTGCAAATCGTTAAGAATTGAATGAAGGATACACAGTAGTCTTGCATTTATCACCCAGGTATATGTTCCAAGACCTCCACTGGATGCCTGAAACTATGGATACTACTAAATCTTAATCATACTGTGTTTTTCCCTACACATATATACTCATGACAAAATTAAGCTCATTAAGTACAATAAGATATTAAATGCTTATAAATTAGAACAATTGCAGCAACTCGCTGTAATCAAATTTCTGGCATTGTTTCCATTCTGCTTTAAGGCCTTTATAAAGCAAAATAAGGGTTATTTGAGCACAAGCATTGGGATATCATGTAGTCAGTCTGATAATAAGTAGTCTTGATAACTGAAACCATTACCATGTGACTGAGTGGGAGGTGATACACTATGTATACAGTGGACTAAAGAACAACTTACACCCTACGTAGGATAGTGCAAATAGATGTAATTTCAGCATACTATTTATGACAACATTCTAATTCTCCAATTAATGCTTCTGATTGTGTTGACCAAGGGCAATTGAAATCATGTAAACAAACATGGAGAAGGGGGGAACTATTGTATAAACAACCTTTTTTCTTTAGCCTTAAGATGATTCAGGATAAAAAGTAGGAAGGAAATAAGATAGAAGATAAATCATTTTCTTTCCTTCACTCAATAAAAATCTAACTCTACCTCCTGAGTGCTGGGATTAAAGGTGTGCGCCACCAGCACTGGGGAGGCAGAGCCAGGCGGATCTCCGTGAGTTCGAGGCCAGCCTGGGCTACAGAGTGAGTTCCAGCAAAGGCACAAAGCTACACAGAGAAACCCTGTCTCGAAAAACCAAAAAAAAAAAAAAAAAACTAACTCTAAAATGTAGCCTAAGAGATGCAGACCGACTACATTTTATAGTAAAGGCTGAAAAACACTGAAATACGATTTCTAAAAAAAAAAAAAAAAAAAAAAAAAAAAAAAGACAGCCCCTTGTGGAGAGACTCTGTGACTGAGACTCGGTATGTGCCTGCCTACAATAATTTGATATCACAATCATTCAAGATCAATGTCTAATCCAAAGCTGACATCTCAGTAAACCCTCCCACTCAGGAGTCATTGATTGTTAATTTACATTGAGCATATTTATTAACTTAGAATAAGTTGAAGCATCAAAAGAAGAACATGGCAAACTGATACATTATTGATAGCCTGTGAAACTACTTAGCCTTCAAAATTTGGCTCAGGACACTGATGCAATAGTTAAGTGTGTTAATATTTAGTGTTTCTCAAAGTAATTTAAAAGGAGCCAATTTTAATAACAATGAGTTAAAAAAATGAGTTTCTTGAAACCTAAAATCGGGGGGTCTTTTTGTTTTTTTGTTTGTTTGTTTTGTTGTTGTTTAGTTTGGAGGGGTTGTTTGTTTGTTTGCTGTTCTGGACTATTGATCCATTTTAGACCAATATTATTTGCTGGGGATGTGTATTTAGTGTGGACACTTTTCTTCCGTGGATTGATTGCAAGATTACTTTTTATTCTGCTTATTAGCAAGATGCTAAGGGTCACAGGGGCTATCAGGGGAATTGCATATCTTAGGCTTACGGCATGGCAAAAGTGAGGTGGTTACAAGGGAAACTATGAAGCATAATGCAAACTTAAATGTTGGTTGATAATTTTCTGCATTCTTTTTCACTGGCATTAAGTACAAACAAAACATGAGACTATTCAAAGTCCCGACTGTGATTACTACAGCTAACGCTTTAAAAATTAATCTACAAAAAAAAAGCTCCATTGAAGTCCATAGCTTAAAAACATGAGAACTTAACAGAACTGCATGCTTCAGAATTGAATAATTCACGCAACAAAAAAGCATGATTGTTTTACTGAATGATAATATACCAATGCCCCTTCTTAAATGATACATGGAAAGGTTTAATAATGGCACAAAAAGAACACTGAAATGACTACGTCACCTAAAGGATTTAATTTTGTGTGATTTCCAGAGGTGAGAATGCATCTTGTTAATTAACAATTCTATCATCAGAAGTCTCCTCCTTCTGTCTTCACATTTATCCCGTGATGTGTTTCCTTATTCGAGGATGATAGGTAAATGCCTGGATATGGCATGGTCTTATTAATCAGCATCAGGTTCTCTATGTGAGTTGTTAAGGGCCCATCATGGATTCTGTTTTCTTCTTTCCTAAAGTCTTTCTTACAATTGGGTGGATTTCTTACAATCTGGATTATATAGCTCAGCAGTTTCAACATGGGCTCTGGTTGTCTGCAAGGTTTTATACACACATCCTCTCTATCACTCATCAGTAACTCAGAAAGCTTATCAAAACACAGCTTTAGAAAAAAAATGAGGTCTCCATGTGTGACTCCTGTATTTGGTTGTTCCCCTTTATTAAATTCTTAATCTTTTCAACATTTTTTTCTTTTCCTCTGTGGACAATTCATGACAAAGTTTCTGAAAATACCATCAAATTTATTGACTATAAAATCGGGCATATGGATATCCACAGAGAATTTATAGTTTTCGAGTGAAGTGTTAACTGAAAAGTAATTACAGTAAAATTTATATGTAACTTATATCCCAGATGTTGAAGTTTGGCTATTTAGAAAGGTTTGGCTATAAAGAGCATGGACACAGAGAATGAAAAGGGGAAATGCAGGTATGCTGCAGATAAAGTTGATTTGAAAAAGCAGTCATTCATTTTAATAACAATAGATTTTTATTCTAAATAAATTTAAGTAAAAAGTTTAATCACAAAGTTCAAAGAATATTGGCTCCTCTCTCTCTCATCTTATTCTGCATGCTCTCCTACCTCTTTACACATCATAGTAAAAGCCATTGTTATGTCTACACAACTTTCCAAAGAATATTTCTTCATTAAAAAAAGCAAACAAAAATATATATGGATGTATCTCCGTTCATTTTGCTCAAGTGGAAATATGCTATGCTTGCTTCTTGCAAACTTTTTTCCATTAAATATACCTTAGATTATTTACTGAGCATAATTTATGTACCTGGACTCTTACAGAAAACCATAACAAAGTGCACAATTAGTCCATTTCTAATCTTGCATCTCAGTAATCTATAAATTGTCTTAAACTAAATCATTAAATGACCTTATTTCTTTGAACAAGATTACAGTCAAGGAATCACATCTGAGACCAAGAATCTCTCAAAAGAATTAAAATGATGATGAAACAGACCGTCAAGGATAAAGAGCAACCTTTAAGTTACTTATTCAATAGAGTTAAGTCCCAGTCTCATAAATTGGGATACGTTAATGCAAATTTCCAACTGATTATATGAGCCCAGTGCGGGCAAACAGCAAAATGGTTCTTCAAGTTTCATGCCCTTCAAAATATATTTATCAAAACACAATCAAGTATTTTTCTTGTATTCTTAGAAGCTGGTTTTATTTGGGGACATAAGTTTAATGCCCAAATTTTCATTTTATACAGGCACGTGATGTTTTTGTCTTGACAAACATTCCTATAACGTGCAGAAGAATCAAAATAATTCACTTACACTATTCTTTGCAACAATAATCATTGAGAGAGGAATACTTGAAGTGTTTTGATGAAGACTTTAAGTATAGAAATACCTTCAACTAGTCTGTTTATTTTTATTTTCCTTCATCTCTGTCCCCAAAACAGCATCAGTGAAAGCTTCCAAGGGAAAGGAGGATGGAAGTTCTCTGGAAGAAGGATGTAAAGGGGGAGAGAGCAAGTCCATGTTCAACAGCTCTGGCTGAATAGAGAGGGAATGAAACAAGTAGAAGAGGAACTCTGAGGTTTCTGCTTGTAACAAACATCAATCTCTCCATTTTTAAGAACAGCCTGAGTCACTGTGCAACATATGAAACTAGGTAGAAACCATCAAATAATGAACAAATGTGGATGAGTCATAAAAAAATTCTTCAGAAAAACGAAATCATTGACGTTGTTGTAAACAGCAGGAATTGTGCGGTTTAAATAGGATCCTGATTGCCCTGAATTATTTTGCCCTTTCTGTTAAATGAGGTAACCTCCGAACACAATTTCTGGTCTTAAGGATATGGCAACCATCAAGAAAAATCATTTTTTGTTTGGTTGCTGTTATGCAGCATGAGGCATAGCTTAGGGAAGTATAGCTGTCCCCTCCAACAGGAGCTAAGTTAAGTTTTCTTGCCAAGCACTTCAGCCTTCTTTCCTGGTCCTCTTACATACCAACTATCAGGCCCTGCCCCTCTTTGCACTTGAATAGCCATTTTCCCCATGAGAACCTTCTGTTTGAAACTTAGGGACTTCCAAATTGTCTAGTCCATTCCCCAATATCCATTCATAAGCCCAATTGTCCCAGGAAAGGTGTGGGGATTGCAGAACTCATGGCAGTCAGGAATACAGAATCCATCAAGTGGATGAGAGAAAGGGTCGAATGTCTAGAAGAAAACACCGTAATTGTTTCCACAGTCACATGCTCCCACTGATTGTGAAACATACCAGTAATTGTGCAGCAAGGTTCGTGAAACGAAAGCTAAATTGGTGCTGGTAGCCAATGGTGGCAGACATGACACTTCTATTCTTTGAGGCAATGCACCAAGGCAGCTTCTTCACAGAGTCAGTTAGACACAGCCTTGTGTCTAATACTCAAGCTCTCTGAGAATCTATAGTGTGTGTGTGTGTGTGTGTGTGTGTGTGTGTGTGTGTGTGTGTGTGTAGTGAACTACTCAGTGCAGAGTTCGGCTGTTTAAAACTAAAATTTCTCACCAATAAAGTCTACCTTCCAGGATTGTTGTAAGACACAAAGGAAACACTGTCAATCATCAACTAATATAGACTGTAAAATGGCAAACAAACATTTGCACTTGCACTCATAGGAAAGGCTGATGTCATCCTTATGAGAAACACATCTGACTGTTTAACTTACTTTATTGTTATCAGGTGGCCACTTTTTACAACACTATATAATTTATAGGTACTTAGAAAGAGTAAATAGTAGGTGATAGATAGATGATAGATAGATAGATAGATAGATAGATAGATAGAATGAAAATTCAAATCAAACTAATTTTCATTTTTTATTTGATTTATTTTATTTGATTTATTGGTTTATTGATACTTGCCAATTCTGGCAATGCTGCAATGTTAGCTGGTTCTGAGTCTGTTGTGTGCTGTGGGATGTTCTGTATGGCAAATGTGTTGCTAATAAAACACTGATTGGCCAGTGGCTAGGCAGGAAGTATAGGCGGGACTAACAGAGAGAATAAAAAGAGCAGGAAGGTGGAAGGAGACGCTGCCAGACGCTGCCAGCCACCGCCAGGACAATCAGCATGTAATGATGCCGGTAAGCCATGAGCCACGTGGCAAGGTATAGATTTATGGAAATGGATTAATTTAAGCTATAAGAACAGTTAGTAAAAAGCCTGCCACGGCCATACAGTTTGTAAGCAATATAAGTCTCTGTGCTTACTTGGTTGGGTCTGAGCGGCTGTGGGACTGGCAGGTGAAAGAGATTTATCCTGACCGTGGGCCAGGCAGGAAAACTCTAGCAACAGTTGTGGGTATGAGAATCTCAAGCACAGGAACCATATGTCCTTTATTATTGTGCTACCACTGGGCTTGACATTAGTCAGTAGGCAATAAATGTTCACTCAGATAAACAAAATTACCATCAGAGGAGCAGCTACCTGAGCATCACATGACCTTCCCACTGTTTGTTAGTGGAGGGATCCCATGTATGCATAAAGAAGCTTTCCCTGATCTACAGATATTTCACTTTATTAACTTGAGGGCATTTTTAATTCTTAAATAGCTAGTAAACTAATTCCATACAATATAAAAACTATGAGTATAACAATGATATTATTTTACTGGAGGAAAACTAATTTTCTTTAAGCCAAAAACAATGCTCCTAAATTCATCCACTTTATGGTTACTTAAGGAGTAAATCTGTGTGTACAATATGTGACACACCTAAAGAAGAAAGTCTATATTGTGCATCATTGTTGTTCGTATCTATATGGACAGCCATCAATAAGAAGAAATGCCTGTCATTCTTCCCAAGAAGTCAAGTTTACTTTTCTAAGTTGTTATTTAGTGATTCAAGACTTGTCACTTGAGAGCAAAATTAACAGTGTGGGGAGAGGGACAAATGCTGACTTCTCTGTGAAATGACCATCTCTTACATAATAATGCTGGCTCCAATGGCCCTTCTGGGAAATATTTATGGAAGAGCATTTGAACGGAATTCTATCTAAGTGATGCTTGATGATCTGAACCATGAAGTCACCGAGCCATTGAGAACAGATAGACATATTATGAATCTGTCTTCCTAGATGCCCTCAATTAGTCATAGACACTGATCCCAAAATAATGAGCTGTACTACATAGATTCCAGCTGAACGCTTTGAGCAGAATAAAGCTTTAAGTTACTTCCCATTTTTACCTTTGCAATTTCATTCCGTGTAGAATTATAGTACCTAACATGCCTTGAATAGAGAAAGACACTGATTATCCTAACATTTCAAATGACACAAGATCTCTGGTGTTTGCTTCCACAGGGCAGCCAGCAGGATGCAGAATATTTTAAAGTCATCAAAGGACTGACTGCTGTATGATAGAGGGTGCGTTAAGATCATGATTTCCCTCTGAAAGGATAAAGGCTAAAGGGGGGTTTCACTTGAAATTAATAAAATCACATGTTGAACATAGATCGGGGCTCTAAATATGGTCACACTAACCTGGAGTCTTTCCTTGCAAACTCAATGCTCCTGGACAAATTAAAATATATATAACTTGAACGTAACTGAGAGATGAACAGAAGATTCCAGCAAGAACTAACTTTAATAGCTTGCCCTTTGCATATTTTGCTAAGAATGAAAACTGTTTCAAGTCACCTGGCCTCTTTTTAAAACAAGAATCCATCCACAGGAAGGGTCACCATCATTTACTTTATGCTACTGATGTGGTTTGAATCTGAAACAACCCCACAGTCATATTTCTAAGGTCATTTCCTATACTAGCGCACTATTTTGAAGATCATGGAATCTTTAAAAAGTGAGTCTTACCTGCAAGAAAACCACAAGGGGTGGGCCTTGGCAGGTGATGCCCACGCTGATTCTGTCCTGCATGCTCGGCTTCCTAGTCTGCCAGAATGTGAACAGCAGCTGCCTCATGCTCCCACTGCCACAGCCAAAGGGGTTCTGCTGTACCTATCTTCCTTAATACAGTATTAAGAGGAATTTTGACTCTCCAAAATACAAAATCCAAACAGGTAACATGAAAAGGTAAATATGACCAAGATCCAGCTCAGGGTGACAAAGGAGTACTTACTTTACTCACTGTTCAGAAAAATAATTCGTGGTAGATGTCCCAAGATATGTTTTTTCCTTATTATATGTCAAAGCATCACAAAGCAATGACTGTAAAGAAAATATCAACACACAAGTTAGCAAACGGACAAATTGTAATCATTGTAGACAAAGTAATTCATAGCCCATAACGATGATTTAACCCGTTAGCCAGAAGGAATGTATTGATTTCTTTGTAGTCATCACAGAACATCATTGGACATGATGTCACTGTTACAGCTAAGCATCTACAAAAGGCTTGAAACAAGGAGTTACAGGATAAATTTTATTGCCATCTCTTAGATGTTACAGATGGCCTTTGGAATATTTGATAACTATATGCAATTAGAGCTTTAGTAGCCATGTATATGGTTATATGTCCTCCAAAAATAAAAATAAAACCCATAAACCACAAATGAGAAGGGATCCTGTGTTCACCCCATTCTCATGGGCATCAGTTCTCCTTCATTTGCAGAGGAGAGAAAAATAAAGCCTGTCTCAGCTGTCACTTCTTCTCCTTGCCCCAGTTTGCTGGCCTGTTCTCACAGAATCATTTTCAAAACTGACAGTGGTAAGGCACACCAGTGACTGATAGGCCAGAAGGAGATTGCCATACTGCTGCAGGCTCTCTTGACACCTTAACATGCAGGACAGGTGATGTTTATATATAAGAATTGAGTCTTATGGCCTCAGAGGTAGAGAAGTCCTCAAAACAATGAAACTAAACCAACTTTCTATCATTTAAAATGTGTGTGTGTGTGTGTGTGTGTGTGTGTGTGTGTGTGTGTATGTGTGTGTGTGTGGCAAACACAAAATTGGAGTAAGAGGTTTCTTCTGTCCATTGAATAGAGCTTTTATTTTCCTACAAATAATATTAAATGGAAAATCCGTATTTTTCACCCATACCAGGTGCCTAGTATTTAACAGACAAATTATTTTTGACTCAATAAACATTAATATTAGGAAAAGAAAATTTAGAATCACTTAGTAACTAAGTAAACACATGACTTTAAAGGACCCTTGTATTGAGGTGTTAAATTCAAAATTATGTATTTCTCTCTATCAAAATTTGTCTTAATGCCATAATGAAGAAGATTGGTTCATAGTGTGCAGATTTTAGCTGTTTGGATCATCTAAACTGGTTCTACATTTCTGTTTGAACTGTACATAAATAAAAGTGGAATCTACAAATAAACATTCAGATGATGACCTGAAAGTATCCATTTCAAATTTTCTACAAAAGCAACTCATTTTTGAATTAGCAGTTATATGTAAAAGCAAAGAATATCTTTAGAATCTGTAAGTTTCTAAATACAAAATCTGAAATTTACTTGCAGTTCAAACAACCTGAAATTTGAAGTAGCATCAAATAATCTTTCTTCATTGCCACCTTCTAGCTATTCATTGGCAGAGGAGTGAATTGTGAATTTCTTGAGGTTTGGAAACTCTTTATTGTTGTTTATTTCTTTTAGAAAGAAGAAAGAGAAGAGGAGAAAGAGGGGGAGAAGAAGAGAAGGGAAGAAGGGGAGGGAAGGGAAGGGGAGGGAGGGGAAAGGGAAGAGAAGGGAAGGGAGGGGGAAAGGGAAGGGAAGGGAGAGAGAAAGTTAGAATTCAGGACAGAAAGTTGGCTGGCATCAGCACACAAGTGATGCTCAATATCATGAGGTGAAAACGGAAGAACATGGAGTGCAGAAACTTTCGACCAATATTGATTTTCTTCTGCGTACCTTATAAATTCACTGCTTTTCATTTATCCATCCCTGGTTTTCCTTGTTATCATTAAACACACCAAGTGAACTTGGTCAGCCACAAATCTAGGCTTTATGCCACTTGCATTTAATAGGAAGCGAGCATCTTACCGGTAGTAAGACATTTGTTTATTTGATGGAAATATTGTAAGATGAGAAGGTTTTATGACACATGAAGAACAAATAATTGTGCTAGATAATCTTCAGAAGATGACTAGCAGAATATACAACATGGCGTGGACAATTCTTGCAGGGCAAGAGTAATATATATTCTTTCTTTGTGTTAGCAAAGGTTTATAAGTTTTCAACATAAAGAGTCCATTTCTTTTTTGGAAAAAAAAACTTCAACAAGCAATAAAAGTCATGCTCAATTTTTAAAACACACTCCTGGGTCTAGTTCCACAGAGATTGATGTTGGTCACTGGTCCTGTGGTCTTTCAAGGGGATGTGAATTTAGGATATACTCCACAAATACAGAAAAATTAGTTGAGGATTAATACTGTGCCATGAAAAAAGGAGGGGGTTTAAGGTCAAACAAACTAATATTATAACTGCAGCTCTACCTTCAGATGCTACGTGCCTTAGTAAGTTTCCTAGGCTCTCAACTAGCCCCCTCTGCTATAAAATGGGACTGGTACTAAGTCAAAGTGGCTGTGAGAGATAACTAAGGAAATATAACAGAGACGACAACATAATAAGAGTTTAATAAGCAATAAAGATAATTGTTTAGTAGTGAGGACAATAATAAATACAATGTCATCATCTTAGTCATCCCTGAGGGTCAGGGACTGTCAAACATCCACAACTGACCACAGTGAATTTTCACAACCCACAGGAAATTTCCTACTATTTTTCCTATTCATCATTGAGGCAACTCAAGTACAGAATTCACAAAGTCTCCAAACTCATACCCAATGTTAGCATTCAGACCCAACCCTTGGTGACCTGGCCAATACGCAGGCAATACCTTGGCCCGCTCAGGGTCCTGACAATGTCATGTGCTCTTTGCTATGTGGTCTCTCTGCACATGTATGAAGCCCCCTCATAAAAGGTGAGGCCCCTGCCCACCTTCTCTTTCTTCTTCTCTCCTCAGCCCTCTGCCCCCTCTCTCTCTTTCTTCTCTCTCTCTTCCTCTCTCCCTCTCTCTTTCCCTGTCTCCCTCCCTCTCTCTCTTTCCATGTCTCTCTCTCTCTCTCTCTCTCTCTCTCTCTCTCTCTCTCTCTCTCTCTCTCTCTCTCTCTCTC
>CABHPR010151178.1:11912-48553 GCA_902168415.1 Peromyscus melanophrys | reverse complement strand
TGTGTGTGTGTGTGTGTGTGTGTGTGTGTGTGTGTGTGTGTGTGTGTATACCAAGACATTTTATGTGTCTGGTTAAAATTAGATAAGTAGAATCTCATGCAAGGCTCACTTTCCCAGTTGGAATACGAGTACTTCAATATATATTAAGATAAAAAAGAAAATCAAATGAAAATGCTTTTTGAAGGTAATAAAACTTTATCACAGTAATACAGAAAAAGCCTATCTCAAATAGAAGTGGGACATATCAATTTTATTCTTGAAAAATTAAAACATACAAATAAAAAGCATTGAGTGAAAGCTGTTTAATTTTTATTTAAAGTTATTCATATGAGCTTGGTTCAGTTGTCCCTGTGGATTTCCCCATAATGATCTTGACTCCCCTTGTTCATATAACCCCTCTTCCTTCTCTTCAACTGGACTCCCGGAGCTTGGCCTGGTGCTTGGTCATGGATCTCTGCATCTGTTTCCATCAGTTACTGAGTGAAGGCTCTATGATGACAGTTAGGGTATTCACCAATCTGGTTACCAGGGTAGATCAGTTCAGGCACCCTCTCCACTATTGCTAGTAGTCTAATCTGGGGTCGTCTTTGTGGATTCCTTGAAATTTCCCTAGCACCAGGTTTCTCCCTAACTCCATAATGACAAGATATCTCTTTCATTAGGAGCTTGGGCTTTGTAGGAACGCAACATGTACAAAGGAAGACCTGCTGACTAAAGGCTCTGACATTCTCATCTAGATAATAAAACATCAGATGAGAAACCGACTTCTAAATGATATATAAATAGCATTATTACTATGTATTAGATAGGAAATCTATCTGATTGTTCACATTGTACAATATACATAAATCAAATTGTGATGCCATTGTACTTGGGATGCAACTTTCCTGTTGTGCATTTTTCAGTAGCTATTTTCTCTCACTCCAAATCCAAACATCCTTCCTGACCCTTCAAAAGCCTGTCTAGATGTTCTCCCTTCCCTTCCAACCTTCGAGCCCTCACTGACTTTGTTAATGACCTTTTCATTATTTCTGTTCTTCATCTATATCTCCTTTCTCTCTTACACACACACATACGCACACACCTTCTCTGTTGATTGACGTGGTGGAAGGTGCCAGTCATTAGGAGTGGAAATGACTTCTAAGCAACCAGATCATCAGAGCTAACTTTGGGCAAAAATCGTAACCCAAGCAGTGGCCAGCAAGAACAAAAGAACAACAGAAAAACCAAATAGGGAAATCCTCATAAGTAAGCTTGTAAAGAATGCAGCCATTTTTGTTTTGTTTGTTTGTTTTTATTTCTGGTGGGTTGTTTCTTTGTTTTTTGTTGTTTTTTGAGACAAGGTTTCTCTGTGTAATAGCTCTGGCTGTCCTGAAACTCACTCTGTAGACCAGGCTAAACTCACAGAGATCCTCCTGCCTCTGCCTCCCAAGTACTGGGATTAAAGGTGTGCACCACCACCACCCAGCTAAGGCTCAGTGGTAAAGAGCACCAACTGCTCTTCCAGAGGACCTGGATTTAGGTCCCAGTACCTATATGCTAGCTCATGTTCCATCTGTAACTCCAGTTCCAGGGAATCTGAAGCCCTTTTCTGATACCTTTGCAGATATCAGGCACACCTATGCACAAACACACATTTAAAAAAAGAGGTAGAAGCAGGGCTGTGGTGGCACAAGCCTTTAATCCCAACACTCGGGAAGCAGAGCCAGGCAGATCTCTGTGAGTTTGAGTCTAGCCTGGTCTACAGAGCAAGATCCAGGACAGGCACCAAAACTACACAGAAAAACCCTGTCTTGAAAAAAAAAAGTAGAAAAAGAATGCAGCCATTTTAGGAAGAGAGCTGAAAGATTACCTTGGCATTAAATGGGGTGCCCTCGCTCACTCAGCCTAGGACATTCCTTCAGCTCTCAGGTACCATCTTTACCCCTGCCATTGTGGATGCTTTTCAGAATTCACCACTTTGAGAACTTCCCAACTCTGACTGCTACATGCTACTGTCACACTTGTGTGATTATGAGGTACATCAGGATATATGACAGTAAACACAAAGAGACTGTATAGAGAACAATGTTACAATCCTCCATAGACTGTATAGAGAACAATGTTACAATCCTCTATAGACTGTCAAATCTGCCCTGACATGGAGGGACATTCCTCCTGCTGGAAGAACGTCTACTGAACAAAGAAACCAGAAACACTTTAGTCCCCAGTGCCCACATTATAATTTTGTGCTTGTGAACTGCAGGAATAATGATTATTTACAAGACCTCCTGGAGACAGAGCTCAGTGGTTAAAATCACTTGCTGCTCTTCCAGAGGATCAGAATTTGGTTCTGAGAACCCACTTCTAATCGCTTCCATCTGCCTAGATCTCTACCTCCAGGGATCAGATGCCCTCTTCTGCCCTCTGTAGGCATTAGCACACGCATGGTATATACTCAAGCAGATACACATACAAAAATAAGTCTTAAAAATAATTATTATTTATTATTTTGCTTCTTTTGCTATTGAGGTTTGTGGGGAGGTTTTCTTACATTGTAGAATAACTGGAATTGGAAAGTCAGATGGAGTTGTCTGCTGCGTCTGCAGCCTCTTTTTTAAAATCTTACAGAATGATTATCACCATCTCTGCCCAGCAGTCTAGAATATTGGGTTGTGTAACACTTACTGATGAGTAACTGTTTCTTGACTATCGATCGGTTTCCTCATAGTGTTGATGATGTTACAATATGAGGAAGTTCTTTATAAAGTATTTTTAATAAAAAAATTGTTTCTGATTTTGTATATTTATACATGGCTTTATTTTTTTTTATTTTTTTTATTTTTTTTGTTTTTCGAGACAGGGTTTCTCTGTGTAGCTTTGCGCCTTTCCTGGAGCTCACTTGGTAGCCCAGGCTGGCCTCGAACTCACAGAGATCCGCCTGCCTCTGCCTCCCGAGTGCTGGGATTAAAGGCGTGTGCCACCAACGCCCGGCACATGGCTTTATTTTGAATGCATTTCCATAGGTTAGTAGCATATCCTAATACACTTCCTGAGAAATCTTTTTCTCCTTTAAAATTTTTCCTTGTTTTTCATACAATGAAATTGGATTGAATCTACTCCCTTTATCTCCCCATCACATTTCCTTCTCAACTTCATATCTTTACTTTGTGTGCATATCCCACTAAGGCCAGTTAGTACTGCCCGTATGTGTGTGGGTGCGGACCATCCACGGGCCCATGGGAATCCCAGCAGTGGCCACATCCTCCAAAAAATAGGAATCCTCCCCAAAATAGATAATTTTTAATAAAATGTTCATTTTCTTTTATATATTATTTTTATTTATGTGTATGTCTTAAATGTTAGCGTGTGTGCGTGTGTGTGTGTGTGTGTGTGTGTGTGTGTGCGCGCGCGCGCGCGCGCATGTGTATACAAGTGCCTGGGAAAGCAATGACAGCACCAGATCCTTGGAGCTGGAGATACAGACAGTTGTGAGCCATCCAGCATGGGTGCTAGACACAGAATTCTCATTCTCTAGAAGAGCAGCAAGCACTCTTAACCACGGAAGCATCTGTCTGTCCCCAGTTTTGACTTTCTTAGTACCCAATCCACAAAAATGGAAACAAATTCTGACTTTGAGAATCTCACTTTTTATTGACAATAGATTTTTTTCATATAATATACCCTGATCCGAGTTTTCCTTTTGATGCCAAGGTGACACTTGTCGTCAGCCTTCCTAAACTCATCCAGCCTCCAATTGCTATGAACAGTACAGGGCAGATAATCATCACTTTGTTAAGAGAGGGTGCTTGCTCTTCCGCTCAAGAGAAAAATAGTTTGTTAATTGAGGTAAACAAACTGTGTTCCTCATAGAGATAAAAGAACGTGCAGGCCAAAATATCTTACAATGCAATGTTTTCTTCAGGTCAAGTTACCTCTTGACTGGCAAAATTCTCTAAAAAGAATGAGCCTCATTGTGTAGTCCGACATGAGTTCAGTCTGATTTCTTGTGTTACTTTAGTCTTAGTCAGTGTTCTGTTGCTGTGAAGAGACACCATGACCGAGACTACTCTTATAAAGTAAGCATTTAATTTGTGGCTTGCTTGCAGTTTTATAGGGATACCCCATTTTCGTCATGGCAGTGGAGCAGTAGCTGAGAGATTTACATCCTGATATTCAGGCAGCACACAGGAGACACACTGGACCTGGCTTGAGCTTCTCAAAACTCACAGTCCACTCCCTAGTGATATACCTACCCCAACAAGGCCACATCTCCTAATCCTTCCCAAACAGTTTTACTGAGGAACGAGCATTCAAACAAATGAGTCTATGGGGGTGATTCAAATAACCAGAACTTTGCCACCAAGAAGTCCATGGTTTCTACTGTGTGGTTTTAAATTCCTGCTTTCTGGCATCAGAACTGAAGTCTCCATACATTTTTTTTAAAATCTGCTTCTTATTTTCCAATATGTTGTTGATATAAAAATAAGCAGACTCATTTTTCTCTTTCTCAATGCAGTTTGTATAGTAATAAGCAGGCTCTAATTTTTCTCTCTCTCTTGTGCAGCTAACTTCATGGAACTAGAATATCATGAAACAAAGGCAGTGATGGCCGTTTTGCTTCTGCTTTCTCTTTTTCTACTTGAAATCTCATTTAAAAATGAGCTTCAATTTCATGCTTTTCCTAATGTGAAAACGTCCTTTCATTACTTTTATTACATGGTACTGCCACCTATGGGTCCTAGATATAGAATACATTTTATTTGGGGCTGAAGAAATTTAGAATTTGAAACTTAAAAGCCCATCTAGTCCTCATTTCTTACTTACACATGAGAAGTTCAAGACGTGAGCATCTAATGATTTCAGGATAGGCACAGACTTCATCACTAACCAAGCTGAGTCACCATACTTGCATTCACTTGTAAATGTGACCAAAGTTTACATTTTCCCTTTAACAACGTGAACAGGCAGCAGTGTCAGATTCCTGACATCTGAAGATGCATTGTCTTGAAGGTGAAGAAAGACGAGCTATTCTGAATGTCTAAGACAGCAAACCACCTACACACCCTTTTTAAATTTAATTAATTTGCCTTTATTTTTCAGAAATACTTTAAAGAATAAGACAAGACCTTTGTCTTTGAGACAGTTTAAAATCTCACTACACTGAGTAAAACTTTATGTAGGAAACTTAGGTAAGTGTTTTTTAGAGGCCACAAAAGAAATGAAGTGGACATGGCCTCAGTCGTACTGTCCAGACAACATGGCTGGTTAAGGGGGAATGAAAAGCTCAATTCTGATGGCAATGGCTGAAATACTCTCAATGTTGAGGAGCAAGAAATTCCAATGAGAAATTCAAAAATGTTTATGTTTCTTTTAAAAAGTTCAACTGTAATGAAACATGCGGGACTCCTGGCATTTGGAATCCTGAAGAATTGCTTTCACTTCCTTTCTGATACCAGTCATCACATGACTCCCCAGTTGTGTAAACTAGTGTGATGATTTTGACAGGTTAATGTCTTCGAAAATTAAGACATTTAATCGTTATTTGACAACAAATGCTAGAAGTTAAAGCCTATGTTTTAAAAACTGAAATTAGCAGTAGATCTGCCCACACTCGCACACCTACCCACCCATTTGTGCCCTATTTTTGAAAAGTTCTCTAAGTTCACAGGGAGCAGGGCAATTATGTGGTAGGTAACTATTCTAAGAGAATAAAAACCAAGGTAATTGAGATGCTGGAGAAGTCATAATGCAGAATGTCATAATTCATTTCCTTTTGTATTTATCTTCTAAGGAGATTAAACTCATGAGAAATCATTATTTTGTATTTTTCAACTTTCAGAGACAATGTATTACAGAAAACTTATTTGCTAGATATTCTAGGCCTAAAATTCCTAATCATAAATTAATTTTGTGAAAAGAATGGGTCTTACCATTCATCCTCCCCAGAAAAGATTATAACTCTTCATGTAAACAGAAAATAAATAATTTCTCAATGGTCTCTACCCAGAATGTATTCTCATTTACTAATTATTTTAATAAAAGAGTATGAAATTATGTGAAAATGTATTTGAGTAACTCTAGCCACATTTTACTAGCATTCCTTGAAATCTTAGTAACTAAAAATAGTAATAATTAACATTTAAGAAGTGCCTAGTAGATGTCAGAGAGGTTATATTCTAATTTAAGCTCTGAAAGCAACATTATTACTTGTCTACAAATGATAAGGATATAATTCAGTATTCGAATGTTTTCTTAGTATGGAAAAGGCCCAAGGTGTTGTGCCCCATTCCTGGGTCGGGAGATCTACAGAGTTCTGAGATGCTGCAGAGAACGACAAGCATAAATAGCCGTCAATCTGGGGGAAGGAATGTTGGTAGTCTGTCATGGAAAAAAAATAACTTTACAAATCACTGGAAAAACAATGAAAAATCTAAGCTGAAGGAGAAATATAAACTAAATGTTATCAGGTAAAGTTTTGAGAGAAACATTTTTTGAGAATGAATTTAAAGAGCATGGCTGTGGCTGGAGTCAGACGTGTCAATAAAAGACAGCAAGTAGGAAATTCTGAACATGTTCAGGTAATATCAGTTACCTGCTCTGCCGGGAACTTCAGTTAACATTGACTTCCAAAAGACAACCTCAAGACATCTAGTTGGAAAAACTGTGAAAAATCATCTCAGGATAAATGTATGGTCAGTTTGGAGTCAGGAAACTAACTAGAAAGTTCTGTGGGTTCTGATATGGAACTCTGAAGATGAGTAAGAAGCTAGAGAAGAGAGAACGATGTGGGAGAATCTAAACTTAAGATGGCTCAAAGACGTAAGGCAGAATGAAGGTGATGGTGGGAAATGAGTGGGTAGCTACAGGAAACATCTCAGTGTTAGAATACTATGTATCTTGGCATTTGGCCACGGGGCAGTGAAAGGAAGGGGGAGTCGCATACAATTCATAGTTCTAAGTCAGGATGACCTAGAACGGATATGACAGAGAAAATGGGAGGGAGGGACACATTTAGACTGATATCAATTTCTGGTAACAATATTTAGTCCATGAGAGAAAAAAAAAACCTCAAATGGAGGTCACAGAAGACAGGTGGAGAACAGTTCTGAGGCTCAGGTTTGGGGAACCTCATTTTAGTTATTTTCATATTGAAACAATCATTTGAATTGCATGAATAAGGATTGGAATAGTTTGGCAGTAAGAAGACAGATGGACAAATCATGGAGGGTGGGACTTATTTTTCAGACCACCTGGAAGAGAGATAACCAAGAAAGCTCTGCAGATATCTCCAGAAAGAAGAGACACAAAATACACACATGTGCAGGTATACAGATATACAGGTGTGCACATGTGTGTGGAGGTCAGAGATCAGCCTCGGCTGTTGCTCTTCAGGAGCTGCTCATCTCATTTTTTAGACTTGATGTCACACTAGGACCTGAGGCTTGTCAATTAGGCTAGGCTACCTGACCAGTGAGCCCCAGGGATCTGCCTTTCTCTGCCTCACCAGGACTGATATCTCAAGTGTGTACTGCCATGCCTGGTTTTCACATGGGTGCTGGGTATCATATGCTAGTCCCCATGCTTTCCCAGCAAGCACTTTACAGACTAAACTATCTATCCAGTCCTGTTCACAATGATTTTTAATGGAATGTTTAGATCTTCCAAAATATTAAAATTTGCCTTTTGTCAATAGTATAGGATTGTAGTCTTTGTTTTTTTTTGTAATCTCCTCATCACTTTTGAGACCCTTCTCAGTATGACAAATGAACCTCTAATCCCAGTAAATTTTAGGGTTGGTCTTGTGGCTTGTTATGACCAAAAACTAGGCGCAAACATGATTCAGTCTGTTGCAAAGTGAAGTTTCCATGATGATGGATGAAAGTTCTATTTATCCATGTTTATAGACTATTCTTAGGGATTATGCTGGTTTACTAAATTAGTGGTTATAGATTCTCCTCCAATTACCATGACAACTTCACTAGCATTGAGTAGTTAGCTAGGTTTGACATACCAGGAATGTTTCCTTCTTGTTGAGCAGGACTGTATCTCCTCGTAATAGCAGAATCTTTATGGGTCAGGAGTACCCAAATGTGAGCTGAACAAGGACAATACCAATCAACATGCCAAAGCAGATGGCAAAAGCCCACAAGTCCTCAACTCTACACAAAGAACTATAGGCAACTGAGGAAAGCCAGGGTGGGAAAGATAGTCTTCCCCAAGGAAGAGCACACCAATTGGTTACCCAATACCAAATGGTCATCCCTGAAAATACACATACAAGTAACATTGTATGGACTGAGCAGGTTATGTTTAGGAATATTTGTATAAACAATATGCATATATGCATACAATAAAAATTAGTATAAAAAGAGGTCATGAATTTGAAGGAGAGTGGAGAGAGTATATGGGGGATTTAGAGGTAGGAAAGAGAAGGAAAAAATGTTATAATTATAGTATAATCTCAAAAATAATATTAAAAACTCATGGCTCAGAATTCAGCAGTAGCATAAACTCTGCTTAGATGGTTAGACTCTGACTTTATTATGTATTGAGCACTGCCATGAGCCTAGCAGAGTCCATATAGATGCCACCTCTTCAGCTAGGGCCCTGGAGTGGGAAAACAAAATGTGAGGATGAACCAAAGGAGCATGCAACTGACCTAGAGGTGTCTTGCAACCTGAGTTAGAAGGAAATGTTTGTTCTTGTGTGCCAGCGTGATGTGAGGACATTTGTTGCTACCGCCAAAGCTGTCCAAAACATCAACTTCAGAAAACAGAAACACAGGCTCCACATTTTCAGGATCTTTGGAAATAATGTTAACTTCATGATACTTCTAAAAATTAAAATGAATTGACCTTCACCATTGTCAGCAGCCTGAGTCATCGTTTGACATAAAGACCACACCTGCCTGCTAGCCTTTGTGTAATTTGTAGATATATGTGAATCCTTCTAAACTGCCTCCAATATCATGGCATACATGGTAGAAAGTGTGCTTTCTTTTCATTTGTCTCTGTAGGCTTTTTCAATAGCTACCAAGCCACATTCCTTGTGCTTGGATTTACCACAGAAAGCATTATTGTTGGCAAAAGCTGGATCTCTCAGATCTGTTTGGAGCTCAACATTCTGTTCTGCCAATTCCACTATTTCAATGGCTCTTACATTTCCCTCCACTGTTCTTTTATTCTTGGTACCTCCTTTGTGATTTATGAGTTGTTTCATAGAATTATAGCAGTTGTTGACATATAGATGTAGCACACCAAATTACCTTCATTTAAATAAACAAGTGTACCATGACAATCTATTTAAATGTCTTCAAATAGTATTTTTCCCTTGACTTGACCTTTAAAAAAAATCAACAGCATGAAAACACCTCATACTGTGCATGGCATTTCCCTTGCTACTCCTAAGTATGGTAGTATTAGAAACTTAAGTCATGTTTCTGAAGCAAATGAACAGCTTTACTATAGGAGGGTTCTGTCATTTACCAATTTATCATCATCAAAACAATCCCAAAACCATACGAATGTTAAGTGATGTGTTAAGAATGTTGATAAGTCACTTCTCTGATTATGGACCATATAAAATAGTTAAACATGCAAGAGATGCATTTACAGCGACTGAAGAACTCTACACTATTTTCCTCTGAGATATTAATGCCCTCTGAGCAACAGCATTTGGATGATCAAAATCTGCTACTTCTAAGAAGAATAGGATTAAGACACATCACTGAGTGTGCTGTTCCCCAGAATACAGAAGTCATGTCTATTACCACAGTTGACTCTCCTAAGAGTCTAAAGATGGCACAATGGAGGAGCTGTGCGGTCCAGCCGGGTACAAGGATGCTGGTAGAGAAACATTAGTGAAAAAATGAAGGATTACAAAGGAAAAGAAACAGCTTGCAAGACATGGCAAATTGTAGCAGGAAAGCACTCAGTGGAGAAACATATAGAGATGGGTTTTGTGTGCTATGCACTTCAAGACCATCTTGCCTACTTTCTGTTCTGTAAAGTTTGTACAAAGAATAGTGTCTCTTTTACTAACAAGCTTGTAGTGAAAATATTTTTATTATATACAGTTTTATTTGTTAAAAATAGTTTTCTACTTTGCTTTTCTTCTTCTCTCCTAATGTTTATTAAAATTATTTCTTCTGTCTTTTGCTACTGTTACCCTACATCACCTAATACTAAGAAATATTTATTCTAGGTTAATTAACTTTTAGGGAAAATATGTGCTCATTTGGCAGCAATGATACATTTCACACTTATAACATACAGAGGAGAATGCAAGCTTCTCAGTGTTTTCAAATTCCCAGCATGTCACTTTTTGAGATTCGGGGGCAATAAATCAGCATTTGCAGGAATTCTCAAAAATTTCAAAGTTTTGTTTATTTAAGCATATTTCTTTGCTTTACATCTACTATCCATTTATGATTGAGTAAATGCCATGTTTCTCTTTCTGAGTCTGGGTGACCTCACTCAGGATATTTTCTATTTCCTTCCATTTGGTTGCAAATTTCATGATATCATTGTTTTTCACAGCTGAGTAATACTCCATTGTGTAACTGTACCACATTTTCCTTATCCATTCTTCAACTGAGGGGCAACTAGGTTATTTATTTCCAGGTTCTGGCTATTATGAATATTGCTGCTATGAACATAGTTGAGCAAGTGTCCTTGTGGTATGATTGAGCAATCCTTGGGTATATGCCCAAGAGTGGTATCAATGACTGATTCCCAATTTTCTAAGAAGTCACCATACTGATTTCCACAGTAGCTGTAAAAGTTTGCACTCCCACCAGCAGTGTAGGAGTGTTCCCCTTGTTCCACATCCTCTCCAACATAGATTGTCATTAGTGTTTTTGATCATAGCCATTCTGACAGATGTAAGATGGTATCTCAGAGTCGTTTTGATTTGCATTTCTCTGATGACTAAGGATGTTGAGCAGTTGCTTAAATATCTTTCGGCCATTTGAGATTCTTCTGTTGAGAATTCTCTGTTTAGATCTGTACCCCATTTTTAATTGGATTATTTGGTATTTTGATGTCTAGCTCCTTGAATTCTTTTTTTTGGAGGGGGGGTTCGAGACAGGGTTTCTCTGTGTAGCTTTGCACCTTTCCTGGAACTCACTCTGTAACCCAGGCTGGCCTCGAACTCACAGAGAGATCCACCTGGCTCTGCCTCTCAAGTGCTGGAATTAGAGGTGTGTGCCACCACCGCCAGGCTTGAATTCTTTATATATTTTGGAGATCGATCTAGTTGTAAAGCAAAGGATAACCAGACTACAACCCACAGCTCCAGAGAAGCTAGGTAACAAGGAAGACCTTAAGAGGGATGCATAGATCACCCTGGGAAGGGGAAATAGATGAGATCTCCTGGGTAAACTGGGGGCAGGGAGGGGTAGTAGAAGGAAGGGGATGAGGGATGAGAACATGAGGGAATGGAATAGTCGATCTGGGGGAGGGATGGAGTGGGAGAGCAATGAAAGAGATATCTTGATAGAGGGAGACATTATGGAGTTAGGGAGGAACCTGGTACTAGGGAAATTCCCAGGAATCCACAAGGATGACCCCAGTTTAGACTACTAGCAATAGTGGAGAGGGTGCCTGAACTGGCCTTCAGCTGTAATCAGATTGGTGAATACCCAGCTATCATCATAGAGCCTTCATCAGTAACTGATGGAAAGAGATGCAGAGACCCATAGCCAAGCACCAAACTGAGCTCTGGGAGTCCAGTCAAAGAGAGGGAGGAGGGATTATATGAGCAAAGGAAGTCAAGATCATGATGGGGAAATCTACAGAGACAACTGAACCAAGCTTGTGGGAACTCACAAACTCTAGACTGACAGCTGTGGAGCCTGCATAGGACTGAACTAGGCCCTCTGCCTGTGGGAGACAGTTCTGTAGCTTGGTCTTTTTTTGAGGGGCCCCTGGCAGTGGGATCAGGATCTATTCCTGGTGCATGAGCTGGCTTTTTGGAACCTATTCCCTGTGGTGGGATGCCTCACTCAGCCTTGATGCAGGGGGGATGAGCTTGGTCCTGCCTCAACTTTGTTGACTCCCCATGGGAGGCCTTTATCCTTTTGGAGGAGTGGATAAGGTGTGGGTTGAGGGGTGAGGGAGGAGGCTGGGGGGAGCAGGAGGGGGAATGGGAAGAGGAATTGTGGTTGATACATAAACTGAATAAAAAATTTTAAAAAATATATGCTTCTAACAATCTTCATGCTCTATTAGCTCTATGTCCTGTCTGCTCCTGTGTCTTAGTCATACATTTTTGATGCAAAGTAAGTCCTCAAATGGGCAATGTTCACATGTGACTATATGAGAGGCTGTTACCTTATAGAAAATTGTAATTTTAGATTGTTTTCAGTATCTGAATATTTCTGTAGGTTGTAACTCTTTGTGAGTACTGTTGAAATTAGTGCATTTTATTCTTTAAACATGAATTTCATGAGGTTTTTTTTTTTTTATGAATGTGTAGGTGTCTCTTTCCTGATTTGGGGGAGCTATCTTCTATGATCCTGATGAAGATCTGGTTGATGCCATTGACCTAGGATTCTTCCTCATCCATTGCTATAAATTGAAGGTTTTGTCTTTTCATAGTGCCCCAAAGTTCTTATATGTCCTTTCTGTGTATTTTTTAATTTTTTTTTCATATTCTTTGCTTCAGTGACCCAATTCCTCTACTTTATCTTCAAATCCTAATAGCCTACCTTCTACTTGAACCATTGTGTTATACCCTGAAAAAACCATATTCAACAAACATGAAGTATACTACGCATGTAAATTCATTGGTATGAGTTTTGCCTTTAATTACCCTTTAAATCAAAGTTCTTGATTCATTTCAAAATGATATTTGTACAAGGTGAAAGTTCTACATCTCAATTCATTCTTCCTCAAGCGGATATTCAATTTTGCCAAGACTATTTGTGAAACAGGCTATTTTTCCATTTTTTGCCTCTTTTGCCAAGAATTATGAGGGCTCAGTTTTTTCAACTTATTTCTGGGTCCTCTATTCCATTGGTATACTTGTCTGTTTGTATGTCAGTGCAAGGCAGTCTGCATCATTTTAGCTCTGTATAGTATTATTTAAGATCTAGTATTGTGAGCTCTCCAGATGTGTCTGACTCCTTAGAATTGTTTTAGTTATTCCTGGTCTTTTATAGTTCCATATCAATTCTTGAATTTTTTTTCTAGATCTGTGAAGCATCACATCATAATTTTGATAGGTATTACATTAAATCTGTAGATAATTTGGGTAGTACAGTCATTTTTAAAATGTTAACTCTGGCAATTTAAGAACATGGAAGATCTCCCCATCACCACTAACATCTTTTATTTTCTTCAGTGTCTTGAAGTATTAATTTCTTTGATTAGGTACTTAATTTTGTAGCTATTTTGAATGGCATTTTTTTATAATTTGTTTCTCTGAGAGAACATTGTTTTTATATATAAAGGATACTCTTTATATAGATTCTGTATCTTATAATGTTATTGTAAATATTTACTATGTCTAAGAGTTTTTCATAAATTATGTGGGGCCTATGTAATTTAGAATCATGTCTGAAAATATAAATAGTTTGACTATTTCTTTTTATTTTATCCCCTTTATGTCCTCCTCTTGTCTAATTGCTATAGCTAAGACTTTGAATATTGTGTTAAATAAGAGAAGGGAGTGTGGGCATCCTTGTCACACTCCTAATTTTAAAGGAAATGCTCTCAATTTATCTCCATCTAACATAATGTTGACTACAGGCTTGTTGTCAATAGCCTTTTTTAGTACATTTAAGGACATTTCCCTCATTCAGGTTATTAAATCAATACTGTGACATCATGATGCTCCTACTGGAGTGCATGGAAGAAACCTAAACCACTCAACCTTTGAATTTTGTTTCTCTTCCTTCTTAAAACTTTACTTTGGGATACATACACTTCAATTCTACTTGTTGTTTCTTGCTCTGACTGTAGTAGAATGAGCAGCTGAGAGTTTGCCTTGAACTCTGGCTGGACCATCACAGAGTAGTACTGAGCTCCAAAGCCCATTGAGTTAGCTGACAGTGATAATTCCTGAGGATTTTTCTCAACCCAACCTCCAGTTTCAGTTCCTGGTTTTACTAAGATGAAGAAAACATTCCTCATCTCAGGAAATGAGAGATTCTCTCCTCTGACCACAACTGTCACCCTGTCATAACACATCCTTAAACCTGTGTTTATTACTACGATTTGAAAATTTCCTAAAGGCACAGCTCTGTTGGTATTAAAATTTTATGTAGAAGTGTTGCCCAGATATATTCTGTACTTTAAAGTCTTACCTTACATTTTAGATATATCATATGTCAGGCACCTGAGATGCTAAATATAAACTAAGAACATAAATTACCTCTTCAACATCTAAAATACTAAAGTCTGTCCTTCCCAAAATTAACAATTCATTAAAATATAGAAACAGAGAATGTTCTTCAAGTTAAATTAAAGTCAACCAGATATTGTATGCATTAGACATTCTCTACATGGCCGTAGCAAAAACATCACACCATCTCTTTCATCAATCCTGAGAGTTCTTATACCACCAATGTCTACCTAAAAACTCCCAAGTATTCTGAAAATAAACCACAGCTCAAAAACCACCATCTTCCCAGGAAAGCTTTCTGAAATTCCCTCATAATTTTCATCTATCACAAAGCATTATAACTTTTGTCCTCTCCTTTACCTTTTTTCTTTTTCCCTGATGCTAAAGCCTCCACCCCTATCATAAGCTCCATGAGGACAGTGACAGAGACCATTGGTCTCTGAATCCACAAAATGTGACTGTTGAACACACCATTGGCCCTCACTAAAGTCTGATAAACTAAGCCTTGGTTTCTAGACAACAACCACAAGTGACTCTTCCCAGTCAATTGATAACCAGCCAATGATGTTTCCCTGTTCCGAAGCAGTCGCTCAGTACAACCAAGTATGACAAATGGCACTTGTGTCCATATCCCTAATGATTTTGTAACATGTTTGAACAAGCAGTTCACCAACCACTCTTCATTTTTGTATTTTTCTATTCACACAAGAATGGTGCCAATTATCTAATTATTATCTGAATATTGCCAGATTGATTACTAATCAACTTCTAGAACAAAGAGAGTCTTTTATAGCTTACATGTTATCACATGGTAAGAAATCTCAGTCTATGTGTTCATGTTTGAACTAGTTACCTGATGTAGCATAAAAATGAGTGACTTTAATACTCCAAAGTTTCTGAGAATCAGAAATTCAGATGCAGCTGGTGTGGAAGGACAGAATCCCTCATGAGATTCCTGTCAAGCTATGGCCAGACTTGAAGATGTACCTGAAGTTGTACTTGAAGTTGTACCTGACTTCCAAATGCATTCACTATCTATGGCAGGCCCCAGGAGACTCCTCTCTTTGTTGATTTTAACTGGAGCCTTGGCACAGGGGTGATGGCAAAATGCCAGCTTCTTTCCCAAGGACAAGAGTAACAGAAAGAAAAAGGAGAAACAGATAGACAGAAAATAGCAAGAGCGAGCACTTGGGATGAAAGCTTTTATATTTTCCTTATATAGTTAAATCTTGAAAGCCATGTCTCATTGTTTCTACCATTCTCAACTTGTTAGAACTGAGTTGATAATCCATGCGCAGCAAGACTCGGTCATGCCTGGATATAGACAGTTCCCAACACAATGGCTGAATTACAACTTTCAGTGTTCCAATGGTGCCAAAGCAGTCGGCACTCAGGAAGAAACACACTGCAGAGTTTAAATTGTTATCATTTTCTAGCTAGCAAGATGGTACTCTGTCTCAATTGTGTAAAGCAATGGATCAGAAGCTCCCAGTCAGCTCCTGGGATGTGAGGGGAAATGAACCTTCAACTGGGAGCCTTCTTACCTCTCCCTCACTACGTAAGCACTACGCTGTGTTAAACTATGATGTTTGGTTGGTACTTTGACTGCATTTTCTGACTCTTGATATTTTCTGTTTTCTGTGGGTTCAATAACATCCTGGGAAGCTGAGAACATCAGCACAGGGAGTCAGGTTGCATCTAGCATTGTAGAGGATCCACCAGGATCACTGATTAAAGCGAGACATGAAGGCACAAAAGTGTCTGTCATTTCCCCCCCCCCCCCCCCGTCTCTGTCTCTCTCTCTCTGTCTTTGTCTCTCTCTCTCTCTCTCTCCCTCTCTCTCGCTTTCTCTCTCTCCCCCCCTTCTCTCCCAATAAAGCTCTAAAAGGTAAAAAAAAAAAAAGTGTCTGTCACCACACTAAGCTTCTGATTACACACACTTTAATTTTGTCCAAGTTAAATTTATTTCTGTCATGCTTGATTTATTTGAATGCCTGTATGCATATCTTAGAGTAAATCCCTAAGTTTGTTCTACTAGGTATGATGACCCACAACCATATTTCAATGTTTAAAAAGTTGAGACAGGTTTCTCCCTTACCCAGGGACCAGGACTTATCCCAGGTACATGACCTGGCTTTTTGGAACCCATTCCCTATGGTGGTATACCTTGCTCAGCCTTGATGTAGCAGGGAGGGGCTAGGCCCTGCCACAACTTGGTATACCAGACTTTGTTGACTACCCAAGGGAGGCCTTACCCCCTCTGATGAGTGTATTGGGGGTGGCATGCAGGAGGGGATCAGGAGAAGGGGAGGATGGGGAACTGGGGATGGTATGTAAAATGAAAAAATTAATAATAAATAAATAAAAGTTGAGACAGTAAGATCATGAGTTATAGGTTACCCTGGGCAGCAATCCGTGTTCCATCCAGGGCCACATAGAGACTCTAACCAAAAATATGTATGATGGTATTTTTTAAGAGTCTTAATACCAACTCTAAATTATGACTTTGTTTTATACTGTACTTTAAATATTAAGGAAATTAAATATTTAAATATTAAGGAAATTCAGTCTCATCCTGAATAAATTATTAGAGATATAGTTCCATAATTAACTGGTAGCATAGGTCAACAATATTTCAGGAATATTAGCCAGGAAATACAATCTCAAATTATCTGCACACAACAATTTTAACTTAACCTAGAGAAACCTAATTTTCAGATGATCAGTTGAAGTACATGCAATTCATTTGCTTCTTTTACACACTCAGCAATTATGTTAATTAAAAGTGCCTCATAAACCTTCTTGTATCATCAAAGACTCCCAGGGTGGTTATATAAAATAATAATTTAGTTCCAAATAACTGAGTTGAGGCTTTGTAGGACTAAGAGGAAATGGGGATTAGAGGGAGTCATGAATCCATACTCAAATGAACTCACAGACTCTGCTAGACTTACTCATAGTGTCAAAAAATATGATCATATCAGTCTCCTAGAGGACAAACCACATTTAATTGTGTTCTAGCACTGTCTATTTTCCTGGTCGAGGCAACCTTACGGAAAATCAATAAATGAAATGCAACAGTGTGCATATTTAAGGATATGAGAAGCACACAGTTCACTCTCTCACACTACATCTTTTCCTAAAGCATCTATAAGAAAAACTTCTCATCATTCATTTTTGGGTTACGTGAAGGGTGGCACTGAGAAAAGATCTTGCCAGATAGCCCTGGCTAGCCTGGACCTCCCTATGCAGACCAGGCTAATCCTAGCAGTTCGTACTTGTAGTGAGCCTGGCCCTGCCTCTCAGACATATGTCACAGTACCAGGTGATTCTGTCTCTCACAGACCCATCACTTTTCTGTGCCAGCTTGATCACTAGAAATACTAATTATGGCCACTGCTGGCCAGCACCTAGTAACTCATAGGTTGAACTTGATGCTCTATCATTAGTCTTGCCTATGTTCTTCTTAGTGAACTCCATTTTATTTTTCCTTCACTTCTTCAAAATAGTTTTACTTAACCTTTCTAGATGTTATGCTTCACTATACATTTATTTAAAGTTTATTTCTGGAACAAAGTGGGACACAAGTAATTTAAAGGTGTGAATATTTTTGAATGAAGGAAAGAGAAAAACATAAGTAAATCAGTTTTATATTTACCTTTCTTGGGCCATTTGTATTCACCAAGTCTCTGAGGCCAGTGTTGAATTAAATATCTTATCCTGAACTTTTATGAGAAAATATTTAGCTTAGCAGCACAGTCTCATCTCCCACTATACCATTTATTTTTTAATTATATTTAGTTCTTTTCATTATAAAGATGATTTTTACCAAATTGTAGAAGATGGGAAATTTTAAAATATTTTGTTAGTTATATGAGAATTTCATATAATGTATTTTGATCATATTCAGCCTCCTCCAACTCTCCCCAGACCCCTCCCCCTTCCCTATCCACACAACTTTGTTTTCTTTTTTTATTTTATGTCCGTCAATTCCAATCTGTGTTACCCATATACTTTTGGACATAGGGCCAGCCACTGGAGCTTGGTCAGGCTACCAGTGGCCATTCCCTTAAAGAAACATACTCTTCAACTCCCAGCAGTTATCAATTGTCATTAACTATTCAGCTAATGGTAGGATTTAGTATCTACCTGCTCCGCTCCATGCTGGGATCTGTCTAGTTTGGCTTGCACAGGACTTGTGTGTGCTATCACAACCACTGTGAATTCATATTTATTTTCTTTTCTTTCTTTCTTTCTTTTTTTTTTTTTTTTTTTTTTTTTTTGGTTTTTCGAGACAGGGTTTCTCTGTGTAATTTTGGTGCCTGTCCTGGAACTCACTCTGTAGCCCAGGCTGGCCTCGAACTCACGGAGGTCTGCCTGCCTCTGCCTCCTGAGTGCTGGGATTATGGGCTTGTGACACCACCACCCAGTGAATTCATATTTCTAATTGCCCTGTTTTGTCTAGAAAACAGTTTATTGTAGTCATCTATTGCTTCTGGCCCTTAAAATATGTATACCCCCTTTCTTTGATGTCCCTCAGACCTTGGAGGAAAGGGTGTGATACAGGTGTCCCCATTAGGATTTCTGAGTAATCCACAGTCTTCTGTTCACCACACCTTCACTCATTGTGGATTTCTGTCTTTACCATCATCTATTAAAGAAGAAAACTTTACTGATGAGGGTTGAAGGGTGCACTAACCCATGGCTATAGCAGTAAGTCACTATGATTATGTCCATTTAGTAGAACAGTAGTAGGTTCTCCCCTACTGCCTAAGATCTGTCCAGTTACAGGTTCTTGGTGCTTGTATCAGTGTCAGATGTGGGCTTCTGTTCATAAAGAGGTCCTTAATTCCAATGAAAATGTAATTAATTAATTATTCCCATGATATTCATGCCACTGTTACTTCGGTGGGCCTGTCTTACCAGGCCATTTATTGCTGTAACTCACAGATGAAATGGCTGAGTAAGAATGGTGATTACTTTTCTCTACTGGTAAAATGCATGTCACCTTCCAGAACTGTGAAAGCTAGCCAATAGAGTTGAAGCTCCCAGGTCAATCCCACCTTGACTTCACCATGTCTTATGACTCAAGTGTATAGCATCTTTAGCAATGGGATATTACTGTCGAATTCTGGAGGATAAGCCAGAGCAATGGCAATAGCCAGTAATATGTAGGGGTCTGTGAGACCCCACTGACCAACAACTCCAAAACAGATACCAGAAGATGAAAAGACCTCCCATGCTCTTGGATTCATAGGATTAATGTGAAAACGGCCACCTACTAAAAGCAGTTTATAGTTTCAGTGCGATCCCGATCAAAATTCCAGTGCAATTCTTCACAGAATTTGAAAAATAAATTTTTTTCTTAAATTTCATGGGGAAACACAAAAGACCCAGGGTATATAAAGCAGTCCTGAACAATTAAACTACTAGAGGTATCACTATCCTATTTTTCAAATTATACTACAGAGCTCTAACAAAAATAGCACAGTTCTAGTACAAAAATAGCCACAATGACCAATGAAATAGAATTGAGGGGAGCCCACTCTCCTATAGCCATCTTATTTTTAACAAAGGAATTTTTAAATCACTCTCTAGCACATCACCTGAACAAATTTATTTTTATATTATGTCAATTTGGTGTGTTTCTTTCTAATCATATTTTATCAATCTAAAGTAATTTTTATTTCATGCACTAAATACGTCTTGAGTGTTACTGGCTAGTTACTGGGCTCCACACTAGATCGTAAAGGTAAAGTGGTAGCCTCCGGGTAATGCTAAATATAGCCATTATATCAGTGTTTAAATAAATAATAGAACAGAATATGATGTACTCAAGCATCTATGTGTTCCAGTGAGCATATAAGCCCTCGGTTAAGAATGGAAGGATAAAGAATTCTTGGTGACCTTGGGAGGAAGGCATCCACATTGCCACAGTGTGGTGGCTTCAATGACATAGTTATGGGAGAAGGGCCAGAAATTCTAGATGGGGATCAATATTGCAAAGAGTACTACATGCTGCTGTATTAGTCAGCATCTCTAAAGGAACAAAAACCATAGAATATATATATATATATATATATATGTGTGTGTGTGTGTGTGTGTGTGTGTGTGTGTGTGTGTGTGTGTGTATGTATATATATACATATATGTGGATGTATATGTATGGATAACGGTATAATGAGATTGGCTTATACCATTCTTGCTGGCTAGTCCGACGATGGTTGTCTGTATACTAAAGATGCTGAGAACACAGTAGCTGCTCAGTACACAAGGCTGGTACCTCAACAGTCTCAATCTGAATATGAAGGCCTACAGAATTCCTGGAGAGCCACAAATCTTCAGTCCACGTTGACCTCAGAAGCTAAGCTCTGTTTGTCAGAGGGAGTGGTAGCAGAAGCAGCAATAAAGTAGATCCACTCACCAGACTTGGGTGAAGGCAGGCAGGCAAAAAGCAGCAGTTGACCTGCTTAGATCTAGGCTGTCACAAAGAAGTGCTGCCTCCAGGGGCCAGAGGCAGGGGTGTCCTCCCTGTTAGTCCTTCCAGGAAATACCTTTGCAGACCTGCCCAATGGCTCATTTCTCAGTTGACTCCTGATCCAGTCAAGTTGATGACCAAGAATAACCACCACATGGGCCATTAGAATAAGGTGGGGCAATTCATTCTCGATACAGTACAAGACCTGAAATAATTCTAAGTATAAAATTAACAGGAGCCATTATCTAATACACATTGCACTATGAATTGGGGTATGCTACGGGATGGTCTTCCTATGTGCTGTGAATATGTATTGCTCTCATTGGTCGATAAATAAAGCTGATTTGGCCTATAGCCAGGCAGGAAAAACAAACTGAATACAGGGAGAAAGAAGGTCGAAACTGAGAGAGATGCCATCCAGCTGCCCAAGAAACAACATGCCAGCAGACCAGTAATGTCTCAGCCACGTGGCAATACTTAGATTAATAGAAATGGGTTAATTCAAATGTAAGAGCTAGCTAGTAATAAGCCTGAGCCATCGACCAAGTATTTATAAGTAATATTAAGCTTCTGAGTGATTATTTACAAGCAGCCTCAGGACAAGGCAGGACAGAGAAAACCCTCCCGTTACAGGAGTAGCAATAGAAAAGGGTTATTGGAAATGGTGACAACCCGTAAAACAGGTCAGCCTTTAGGGAGGGAGGCCATCGCAAAATACAGGCAGAAAACCAAAAGAGAAATCTCCTACAATGACTTTTGTCGAAGCACATCTGTACCACCCTGAGCAGATCAGTGACTGATATTGCTTCAGTGTGACTCCTCGCCTGCATTATGTGTAGATTCTTGAGCTGTCAATAGGAAAGAGGGACAAAAACCTGCATTATCCCGAATGACATGGTGCTACACTCATAGATCAGTGCTCAGCCATGCTCAGAGAAGCTTCCTCCTATAGCAGATGGGAACAAATATGGAGACCCACAGCCAGACAATATGAAGAGTGAGAGACCTTGGAACACTCAGCCCTAAACGGGAAGTCTCCAACAAATCCCTCACCTTAGGGTTCAGGGGAAGAGTATAAGAGCCAGATGATGTGGTGATATTGTGTTCCCCAAAATATTGTGCACCCTAATAAACTTATCTGGGGTCAGTGAACAGAACAGCCACTAGATAGACATAGAGGCCAGAAAATAGTGGCACACACACCTTTAATCCTAGCATTCCAAAGGCAGAGATCTGTCTGGATCTCTGTGAGTTCAAAGCCACACTGGAAACACCAGGCATGGTGACTCATGCCTTTAATCCCAGGAAGTGATGGCAGAAAGCAGAAAAGTATATAAGGCATGAAAACCAGGAACTAGGGCTGGTTAGGCTTTTAGCAGCACAGTTCAGCTGAGATTCATTTGGATGAGGACTCAGAGGCTTCCAGTCTGGGGAAACAGGATCAGCTGAGGAATTGGCGAGGCGAGGAAGCTGTGGCTTGTTCTACTTCTCTGATCTTCCAGCGTTCACCCCAATATCTAGCTCCGGGTTTGATTTTATTAATAAGAACTTTTAAGATTCGTGCTACACAGAGAGGATGGAAGAAACCAAGAAAACACGGCCCTGTAAATGAACAGGATGATTACACATATGAAATCACAGAGACTAGAGCAGCACAGGTCTGCACCAGATGGGGTCCTAGAGATGAAAGGAGAAGTGGACACATGCCCCCATCCCCAACCCAGAAGCTATCTCTGATTGATAACTATTTGCAAGTGAGCATTTAGTTTTCTCCAAGAGAATCGCACGGGGAAACAAACTATTCATCAGGGAAGGCTGCGTGCCCACCAGTAGATGTCCAACAGAAAAAGAACTCAACAGCATCTTTGGAGGCTCCTCGTCTCATAACATGTCGGTGTTCTTCTTTTTTTGTGTGTTATTTTTTATGTTTTATGTTTTATTTTATTTTATTTATATTTTTCTTATCTCTTTTTTAACCTGAAGGTCCTTTGTATATATGTATTATGGCTTTAGTTTAGTATTTTTATAGAAATCCTCAGTGTGTGAATGAGTGGGTCTCTGTATCTATATCTGTTTCCTGTGCATTTTCTTGGGCTTTTTTTTCCCCCTTCTGCTTGTTTTGTCCTGCTCCGATGTGTTAGTTTTTAGCTTTTTGTTTCATCTTACTATATTATATTTTATTTTATTATTATCTCTTTGAAGATTGTTTTCTAATGGGAGACAGAAAGGGGGTGAATCCAGGTGGGAGGGGAGGGGAGGTAGGGAGGATCTAGTAGTAATAGAGTGATGGGAAACAGTACTCAGTTTATATCATGTGAGAAAAAAAATATTTTCAATAAAAGAAAAAGAAACCTGCATTATTAGCAAGCATCTCAGAAGATACACAACATGTTGGCGAAATCCTGGTGTCAGCTCATCTCAGCTCCCAGAAGCACCATGTTGCTGTCTCTCTAGTGTCTGTTTAACCACCTGGAAAAACAGTTAGAAACAGATGCTCTACTGGGCCTGCCTGGAACTCAACACACCAATGTCCTTCCCAGGAAGTCCCAGCTGACAGAGAAGGGTTCAGACCATCCATCCCTTACCTAACTGCACCTACATGGAAGGCAATCAGCATACAGTGACAGATGACACATCCAAAAAATAGCCCTAGGAACTTCCCCCAGCTCCTGCAATGAAATGTTCAAAGGCATCATTGACTCTGAGATGTGCTCTTTGAGCAGAGCTCCCAGGAGATACTTTTCCCCCTTTGTAATAAGTACCTGTCCATCGTATGAACAAGTAGATGATTTTCAATTATCTTTGGAGCAATTGAATTACTTAGCTCATCCTGTTCCCTCCTGGATTGCCCAGCAGAGCATCTAAGTCTGACCTGTGGCCACCCCACAGACTTGAGCGGGTGTGTTCCTCTTAGATGCAATCTTGTTTCTTTATGATCCTACTCTCTCTTTTTTTTTTTAAATCATGTTCGCCTTTTTCACCTACTTCTAATTTATGTTATCTTTCTGTCTTTTCTATCTGTGCAAACTACTGTATAATACATTCTGGAACAACACATGATCTAGGTAGAGAAAAAGATAAATCCTTATGGGCCTCTTTTTCCTTGCCTCTAAAGTGACAAATTCAGACTAGGTGATCGCTAATGTATATGATCTAGTCAAAATCCTGAATGGCTAGCATAGGTTTTCGGTACAACAATGCAATGTCCTCCTAAACATGTCATAGTTTTGAGACATTATTGCAACATTTTTCTAACCAAGAGCTTAGTCATAAAAGTGAAGAAATATCAATTTCAAAAAGCATTTGTTTCTAGAACATGTAATTGCTTTTCCCTCCATCGGGTTTTAGGACAGTATTTTATGACTTCATAAAACCAATATAAAAACAGAGTCCACATAAAACAAAACTGAACAAAAAAGTCTACTTGAACTTTAATCAATTTTGTTTATTTTTTACTCTTCCACTCAGGTCTGTTTGGGTTTTTAATCTAACTCGTCATCTACTCCTTTCACCAGTAAATGAGCACATGAGAATTTTATTGGAGGCAACAGTTAGTTTCCAAGTTCTAATAATATGAAAACACTGCGAGTGTATTTAAAGCCACTAAATCATACATTTGCAAATTACTAAAATTATATTGCACCACAAAATTAACAATGACAACCACAAGAAGGGGCTACCTTTTTCCTGACCCAACTTATTAACATTTTTGTCCTCTTTTTTACAACTATTCTTGTGCATACACAGGAAGCTATACAATTATAAAGTTGATTTATAGATTATACTCTTCTTTCAATATCACTGCAATTTAAGAAATATAAATAGCATTTTACAAAATGCAGATGCCAATGAAATACTCCTAAAAAATGTATTAAGTTTTCTTCCTCATTTGGTATGCATAACTATTAAAGTTATTTAGGGTTTGTTTTCCATTCTTAAAACATTCAAGCATCACTGCTGCCTGAACAACATGGAAAATATTTTGCATCCTCCCTGTCCAAAAACAAAGCCCAATCTAGTTTTTGTAATGATTTTGAAAGTCTCGTTGAATTCTCATCCCTCTCAAAAACACAATGGCATGGGAAATGAAGACTTGCATGCCACTCTCCTTGCTCCCTTCCCACTTTATTTAACTTTACTATCATCTTGTTAGTTCTAAATTCTTGGTTGCATGTCTTTCCTTCAGGTCTCACATTTGGTCTCTGCTGGTAGGGCATGGGAACCTTCTCTGTAGTGCAGAGAAGACATCACAATTAAGTCTTGTCCCTGCTTCTTGCTGACACACAATGATTGGGTGCATTGCACTTCCCAGGTAAAGTGTTCATGTGTGGATGCTAGGAGAAGCAGCACTCTGGTCCAGACAGCACTGATGGACATAAAACTAAAGCCTCTCTGTAACAAGCCCTGGTCTAATGGAACATTTTTTGGGAAACCATAGAACCAGAGGAAGCAGCCACTGGTTTCTGTCACAATGTGTTCAAGGGTCGTAGGAAGTTTTGCAGATTTGACCTAGTTCATCCCAAGTATATAGCACATATGGAAAGGGTGAAGAGGCTCTTTAGAGAGTACAGCACAAGAAACCCTCTATGCACATAACCAAGTCTTCTTCTAGCTTCCCATCTCTCCTAGATAACCACTGGACAAATAACTCCCGTCTCTGATTCACTGGATATCTCACTAGCCTAGTTTAAATGTGGGCACTTTACAAAGCCTACACTCCGAATAAATTTAACCAGCTGTCAAAATTTACTTTATCAAGTATCACAGTCAGAGAATTCATTTTAAATAACTTGTAATTATTACTAAGTCCTAATAATAAAGCAACTCTTCAAGCCAGGAAAGACAAAAGGCGAAGATGGACAGCTTTCACCAGTTTATAAAGCAATTATACTGATACATCATTAATCAATACAATCTAATTTAAATCACTAACATAGCACAAAAAGTTGTTGCAAATAGGAAAGATGGAAAAACTATAATTTTTAGAAATGTTTATTGTTTCCCATTTTAATGATTTTGAAATGCAAGACTGAACACAGTAATTTAATGCCTTTTAAACTGTCTCCTAAATATCATGTTTCTTTTAAAATTATAGCTCCTCTTGATCCTAATGAGTCATGTGTCCACTGCTGTTAAACCATGATGCTAATTTCAGGTTAAAGAGTACAGCATAACTGATATACATTTTTGTGTGCCCCATTCAATTCCTTTTGCTGTGGGTTTTTGTTTCCACTTAACATTCAGCTGTTTTATATAGTTAGAAAAGTGAGTCAACTCTTTTAAATAAAGGGGTGTTTTGTTTCAGAATGTCCACAGCTTGCCTTAGTCATCATCATGAAGTTAGTGCCTAGCACAGAGCCTGGCAGTGGCTAGCATCTAGTAAGCACTGTTTTTAGTAAATAAAAAAAGTAGTGAGGTACACAGCCAGTTCATCTCTATGTGTGAGCTGATGCTGTGCTGGGTTTTCTGATGGTTTTTTTTTCTCTCCCATCCATAAAGGTTTTGACATTTTAAAATGGTCTGTTTGTGTTTGTTTTTGCTTGTTTCTGGCCTCTAATCCTTTGTATCCTTCAGTTTAATGTTAGTGGACAAGTAATAATTATACATATTGATGAGGAGTAGTCTGAAAATTCACTATGTGTTATACTGTGTAATGTTCAAACCAGAGTAAGTAGCATTTCTCTGTATCGAGAATCCCTCTGTGCTAATGACTTCAAAGTATGTGTTGAATCATAGTCATCCTTCTAGGCTGGAGAGAATTACAGCTCACTCTTATTATTTTAGTACATGTTACATCATGTTACATAACTCCTCTCTCCCTTCCTCCTCCCATCTTCCTCACCCTTTAGCTGTCACTATTGTATCCCCTGATTCTATGAGACCAACGTTTTCTCTTCTTCTCATGAGTGAGAATGTATGGCATTTGATTTTTTCCACCTGGCTTATCTCACTTAACATAATGTCTCCAGTTCTATGCATGTTGCCACAAATGGAAGGTTTTACTTGGTCATGCTGAAAAAAAAATATTCCATTGTGTATGTTCACCCCACCTTCTTTGTCTGCTCCTGCACATTTTAATTCATTCTGTATCTTGGCCCTTAAATAGTATGAGAATAAGCCCAACAGTATAGATATCTCTTTTGCTGTTCTTACTTACTTGAATACATGCACAGTAGAGGGATTTATGGATTATTTTTATTCTAAAGATACATATTTCTTCAATCTTATATCCTAAAGATAACAAAGAACACACTCATATGACAAATATTTCTTGAATGCAAAAAAAATTGTGAACTGCAAAACAAATGCATATACCAATTCATGGTGTATCTCAGTCTTACAAAGTATCAGAAAGTTAGCAACTAATGTCTTGAAAAAAAGTGAGCAATGGAAAACGGTAGTGACTTGTCTTGTTGTTATAATTTCTCTTTGTAGATTGCTCAGTCCTTGAAATAGACTCAAGACAGGATTGTGCTGTGATATACTGAGGTTGGTGTTTATACTCATCATGATTCTGTCTGGAAAAAAAGTCTGAACAGTGTAAGATCATCAGCAGTATTTTTCCAATGGTCACTGCCCTGTGGATTCCTAAAAACAGAAAATAATAGCAAATCTCAAAGGATGAAATGTTTTCCCAGTGTAGGTAGTAAGTACCCCTATAGAAAGGGCCTTGGAATGTGAACACTGAAAAATAGATACTATATATAACAATCTTTTTTATCTGAGTAATTTTGGAATAACTTAATTTTAAAATGTTCAGATTTCTGCTTTCCTATAGCCTAGTCTTAGAGACTCTTTTGAAAGCATAAATGGTTCAAACAATCACTAGGTTTATAAAGACAGGTAAAAATGACCTGAGAATAAAAGAGATGGCTCTGTCAGTAAAGACGCCTGTTGCCAGCCTAATGACCTTAGTTGGGACACACATGCCCCACCCCTGGACCCACATCATAGAATAAGGAGAGAACTGACTCCTGAAAGTTGTTCTCCAAAATCCATCCCATGCCATGACACAAAAGTTCACATTATTAACTAATTAGTTAACTAATTAATTAATAATGAAAAACTTGTAAATACTTGCCTGAAGCTCATCTGGAATGGAAGATCACAGAAAGAGGAACAAAAGGTTAAATACAAACCAAAAGTCTTGAGAGAGATGAGCCCCCAAATCAAATCAATACTTGCTTCTTGGATGATGCAAAATGCCTTCTATGCATTCGTTTCTGGAACCTTCAATGTCCTAAAATTAACATCTTAACCAGGCACACAAAGACAGCTCAAAATTCTGTCACTGATTCTCCCAAGCAAAAGGCTTGATTTATGCCCAGATGATGGTTAATTCAGCCTTTAATTCTTCTCTGTCACATATGAGACATCTGAATTCTATCTCCCTAATGATAGTGTTCATATATCAAGGAAATGCAAGTTAATTTTAATTTTTTGGCTAAGCAAATCAAAGAGGAAGATAAATATAACTCTGCAAATAACTTAGGGTATTTCAAATTTTCTCAATGGTGTAGAGTTGCCACTGTTCTTATTAGTAAATATGAGCAGGAAAACTATAGCAGTTGGAAGAAACAGGTACATTTTATCATCCATCATATATTTATTTAATTCTGTTGTTTATATTTCAAACTGATCATATGTTTGCAATAAAAAATAATTATCCAATGCTTGTTATAGTGGTTTGAATAAGAATAACCCCCATAGGCTCACAGATTTGAATGTTTGGTCATTAGGGAGTGGCACTACTTGAAAGGGATTAGGAGGTGTGGCCATGCTGAAGTAGGTGTGGCCTTATTGGAGGAAGTGTGTCACTGGGGGGTGGGATTTGGGGTTTCAACTGCTCAAGCCAGGGCCACTGTCTCTCTGCCTGCTGCATGCAGATCTGGATTTAGAACTCTCAACTCCTTCTCCAGCCCATGTCTGCCTGCATATTTTTGTGTATCAGTTTATAAGGAAGGCTGTGGTGTGTGATTATACACTGTCCATATGCCCTCAGGACCCCATATGGGTGCAGAAATAAGTATTCATAGAATATTTTTATTCTATTTTTTCGGAGATTCTTCTATTTAGAAATGATTTTTGAATGCCAGGAGTATACCTGCTAAGTAAACACGGAAAGAGATAACAAACACTTAACTCTATTGTGACATTTCAAATAAGTCAGGTGAAAAGTGGGGGGCACCTGGAGTGGGTCACTCCATCACTAGTATCCACAGGGTTTTGTTTTTTTTTTTTTTAAAGAAATTAACATCTATAACTGGAAAACAATTAGCCAGGAATTGGAGAATAGATTAAAACTTCTTTGGAAGCAGAAGGCAGATTATTTCCTGTTGTGGAAGAAATACACACCCAGAACTGAGCAGTAAAGCCTCTTGAGAGCAAAGATTACTAGATAGAAAGGAAAAGGGGGCATGGCGGGATGGGTAAAGGCACATGCTGCCAAGACTGGTGACCTGAGTTCAATCTCTGGGACTTACATAGTAGAAGAAGAAAACTGACTCTTAAAAGTTGCCCTCTGACCTTCCTACACACACCATGGCAACTGTGCAATGTACATACACACACCACACACAGGCACAATTATTTTTAGAAAATTTTAAAAATGAAGGAAAAGAGTGAGCTTTTAATACACATGTTAAAAACTCAAGGAGAAAAGGGAGTGCCAAACACTCCATGAGAAAGAATTTCTGTATGAGAAACTGATTTGACTCAATGGTTTGCTCTAAAAGAGATAAAATTTTAGAATTTTTCATTCTTTGACTTAATAGCAATTTTAAGAAAGTCAGTGTGATTTTCACTGTACACTGTGGTCAATTCTTATCTCAATATGTTTCCGTGAGAAAACCCAACTGAAGTATTCCGTCACCACAGGGACACTGAACCTGTATGAAAGTAATGATTCCCACATAGGCAAATTCACCCATTAAGTTAGATAAACTAGAAGATAGTTCATAACACGGATAGTGGACTTAATAACTGTTGAAGACATTTTGCAGAGAACTGGTCATCATAAGAATATGTATGTACATGTATGTACTCTGCATGAACATGTATATATAATATGAATGCAGCAATACATTCTATGTGTGCATGTATATAAAATCAATATGCATATATAAAAACACATATCACAAATCAAATCATTTACTAAGGCACACTTAAATTAAATAAATACCATATGCTGTTCCCACTCACTACATTCTGGCTTACCATTAGGATCATTTAAAAATATTCACACAAACATAACCAAAAACAGTGTGAAAACTTCTCTTTCATGAAACATGAAAAGAAATTGTTATTCAAAAATTTTGGTCGACATTTATTTTATGATGTTTGTACACCTAAGTTTTTAACTCATGCTTTGATAATCTATTCTGTGTGTAATTCTGCTATAAAAATGTGATTTTTGCTTAGTATAAGAATTTATTAGTTTTTTTGTTTTATTAATTGTAGTATGCTTTATTCTTTCAAATACAGAATGTCCTGATCTCACTTTATTTCCTTTTAAACCATTTTGCTTTATTTCCTCAAAATCTCGAGACCACTTTGGAGGACAGAGTGAAAACCATTCACAAAGTGAGATGATGTTCTTCTCGGCCTGGGGAAATGTATCAAGTCTGAACTTGAAATGAAGCTGCCAGTCAATTGTTAAGCTTTTCATTCATCCACAAAGTTTTTCTGAAGAGCTTCACCAAAACATTAAAATGATGTTAAAGCAAAGTTCTAGAATAAAACTATGAGGTTGGTAAGAGTGATGTTAGGGTTGCCTTGGTTACTTCTAGGTCACTGTGATGAAAAACCCGATATAAATGGCATGAAAGAGGAGAGACCATTTATTCTGGTGCATGGTTTCTGTCCATCACGACAGGAAGGGTTGGGGAGAAGAACAGCTCACATCGTGGCAACCAGGAAGCAGAGAGAAAGGATGTCCATGCTCTATGACTTTCCCCTTTTTCCTCTCTTGTTCTATCTGAACACCCACACCATGAGTTTGCACACACATACATACATACACACACACACACACACACACACACACACACACACACACACACACACACACACACACAAAATCAATCAGTTCTCTCTGGAAGCAGCCTTACAAGCATATGCAGAGTTGCAGTTCCCTATTCTCCTAAGTACTTTTCAACCCAACCAATATAACCGATATTAACTAGTACAGACTTTTTTATTTCGTTCTGAGCTGCCTGCAAAAGTAGATGAACTTCTGTGAGAAAATTACTCCCCCTGAATTTCTGCATGCAAACCTTAGAAATCTATAATAAACTACATACTCCTATTGATATAAAAAGCAGTCTCTAACGGATTTTGTTGTCTCTAACATCTTAGCACACAGATTTTGCTTTGATTCCAGCATCTCTTATCCAGTCAACACTAAGACCATGTAAATCCCCAAACCTCCAGCTTAATCTACATAAACTTACCTTAATAACAAAATGAGACTATAAAATGCTTTGAAATAAAGAGAGTGGACATTCATGCGAAGCCTCACGAAAGCATAATCTCCTACAGAGGAAAAGAGAGGTTTGCCTGCCAGTGTCTGCTCCACATAACATCATGTTTCACTTTTCAACATCAGCACAAAAGGCAGGGTCTCATTCCTTAGCCAGCTACTCAATGATTCATCTGTATGTCTACTCTCACAAGAGTATCTTGTACACTGAGACACATACCCCCATCCGGGTACCCTTACATTTATTACAGAGACTCATTCTATCTACCCCAGATCAAACTGTTCAGCTTCCAAAGTACTGTGGAAATAGCCTACTCGGGCTGTGCTAGCTCGTCATGACCATCTGATAAAATGGGCCTCAGAACTGTAAGAATTTGACCTTGGTTGCTGCTCTCTAGTTCAGAATAACTAATATTTCTATCTTTCTTTTTTATTGCTGTTCTTAAATAGAACTGTGTGGCACACACCATCCCTCCTTCCCTTCTTCATTTTTCTCAAGAGAACACTGCAGCAGTGTGAGCAAGTATTGCCAGATTCCTTTCACTTGGTGTCATGTGGGAATAAATATTGAATGTTGTCATGTGGGATGTGCTATATGCACTTGCTTGGAGGGGAAGCTCCTTCAAGGGCCATGAATGAGATAGAGGGTAAAGCTCTCTGTCCTCCTGTTGCCTAGGCTATAAACATGACGGCTGGCACACCTGCTACTGTCCTAATCTATGACTTAAGAGCAGAAACCAAGCTCCAGATGGTAAACATACAGGCATGTGCATGCCTGGCTCCCGGAAGGTGGCACAATAGCTACTCAGGTCTTGAATGGCATACCTCCAGACATCTGTCACTAGAAAGAAAGTTCTATTGTATAACTCTCTGGTGCTTTGATTTTTCTCTCCTGCATAACTAAAGCTGTGCTGCACTTTTTATTCATTTACATTAAAATTATACTAAGCCCACTAAATGCTAGCTGTAGTTGGTAAAACTACTGCCCAACTAAAAGGTACATTCACATAAAGGACTGGATAGGGATTTCTGCAAAGCTGTATGGGACTGCAACATTGACTTAAGACGTGTGTGATTTATATAGTTCCTTAGAAAAATTGCTCACAGAAAATATTAACGCAAAAGACAGAGATTCAGAATCCAGATCCTCATCTGACAATGCTGAAATGAAGCTAATTCATTTCCGAATCATTGTCCATACCTTCCTTCTTGTTTTAGTAATTACATATTTTCATTTTAGCAGTGAACCCACACACTGTTATCTCTCGATCCTCTTTCTTCTTTGCGGATGCTACTCCAGCTAAAATTCTCAAATGACTCCTGAGTCACATAGACCTAACTTAACCCAGCTATGAAAAGAAGCAGGAACACACTGCTCACTTACCAATTTGCATACCTGAATTTAAGCTCTGGGTTCTCCTCCAGAACATTCTCCTCCTAGACAAAGGGGCACGCTGAGAAGTCCTTTTGTAAAAAGGATGCAAGGGGAAGGCAGGGACCCAGCCAGAAAACAAAACACTGGAAAACCAAGGTAGTTTGTTGAGAAGTGACTTGACCTTTGGGAACAGGTGTTGCCATTTCCCTCAGAGGCACTTGACTTCCAAACAAAGCTTCCAGGGTGAGAACAATGAAGATCCACAGCCTTTACAGAGTGACCTCACACCTTGAAGGTGTGTGATTGCTTCACATTTTCTTCTTAACCTCTAATGCTAGAAAATGAGGCTGGTTGAACTTGAGTGGCATAAGCTATTGATGTGTGAGGACTAGAAAATGTACATCATTCTGGGTACTTGGAACATGGGACATGTCAATTTAATTTCATTGTTATTCAGGGAGCCAAGAGACCACTTTATCTCAAGTAGGAACTCTTCACTCTGATTTTATAAAAGATCTAGTATCCAGGGCATCTATTTCTCCTGCCTCATAATTCAACCCTAGTGTGTTCAAAATGCCAGAATCCAGGTACTTCTCCACTCTCCTCTATCCATCAATGTTGGGGGAGACAAGAAAAGCACACAAGATGGAGCAGAAAAATGAAGGGTACGTATAACCATACTTCATTGCATACAGGCATTAAATTCTGAAGAATAAATACAAGTTTTAAAAATGAAAAAGGAGCTGGGTGCCTTTAACCCCAGTACTTGGGAGGCAGAGGCAGGAGAATCTCAGTGAGTTCAAGGCCAACCTGATCTATACAGTGAGATCTAGAACTCCAAAGCTATACAGAGAAACTCTGTTTTAAAAAAAAAGAAAAGAGAAAGGAACAACTCAGGAGGATGGATGGTAGATAACAGACAGATAGACTTACTACAGGGAAACCTTGGATATGTTCTTAAGTCTTTCTGAATGACAAAATCAGACCCAAACATGTTGAGGGATATTGGATCACACTGTGACATTCAAAGACTGTTAAATAAAGTTTACTTTGAATCAGAGAGTGGAGCTAGTGACTAGCTGCTGGAATTGGCCATAGAGAAGGCAGCAATTTGGATAGAGAAGATGCATAGGAAGGAAAGGGCGGGGGCTTGGGTTTGGCCCTTCCTTTTGGTTTTAGGACAAGTGAAGAGATGTGTCTCTTGCTGGGTCTCCAGCCAAAAAGCAAGGTCAGCTGGTTACTTCTCAGCTTCTCTGATCTAGCAGGTTTTCACTCCAACATCTGACTTGGTAAATAGAACGATAGAGACTTACTTTAAGCCTACATATCCATGGCCGCAGGACTGGAAGGCCCTCCAAGCTGCAGCCTGAGTGACAGAAAAACTACACACACAAATTATCTGGAATATATTTAAAGTCAACTGAAAATATACTTAATTGGCAAAAAATAAAAATCTATGCAGAAGTGAAATAAGGAACACACAGTCTTGTGAAGACCAAGCATTCAAAATCTACTGTGCATTATAGAAATAAAAAGATAGGTGATAATGTTGGATGGATTTCATTTAGTATGCTAACATTATAAAAAAAGATTAAAATGCTATCTCACTCAAAAAAAAATCTATGCAGACAACCCAGATAAGTATTTGGACAACTGGACACTATAGACACACCAAGGTGGTAGATTTTAGAAGACATCATGCCTGCCCTTCACAAGCTCTTTGACACCATCTCTTAAGCAGTAATGTGCAGGTTCCCATTCAGATTTCTGCCCCTGTCAACAAATACTGACAGTACAGACAGCTCAAAACTATTAGAAAGTTTTGACCTCTCCTCCCTGTCTTTCATGTTGGGAACTTTCAGGAACTTAATGTACAACTCATCTCTCATTCTTTCATCCTTTCATGCTTCACCCTCCATCATTCAAGTGGAAACCTGAAAAGTATATGTCTGGTACATCACCACACTCATTAAACCCAAGGCAAAGGGAAGAAGGTTCCCCAAGTCTTCTGGTAGAATTTTCTCAACTGTCACTTAAAAGCAAATAGGAAGAAGAAGGATGAGAAGAAGAAGAAGAAGAAGAAGAAGAAGAAGAAGAAGAAGAAGAAGAAGAAGAAGGTACAGACTTCAATTCATCTAACTGGGTCGATTTCCCCAAAAATAAATTTCCTTCTTACTCCTTCTTTGACAGTTATCATAGGTAAACAATGCTCCTTCCCTGGTACCAGAGGTCCTTGAGGCTTTTACTCTGTCCTTCCATGATATCCCAGTGGTATTTTTAGCCCAAAGTTTGCATCTTGAAGCACAAGACAAAACCCCTAAAGAAATAGGACTTTACTATCAATAAAAATATACCATGTTAAAGGTTTAGGTATTTAATTAGATGTCTGAAATTGAAGAGGTGTGGAGGAAGAAAGGTTCAAATAAAATAAAGGAGACTAAAGTAGCAACGTGTGTCTTCCAAGACACAGACTCAGATCTAATTTGTTTCATTTATTAATTGCCTAAGCTTTAACAAATGTTTTAATCCTCCTGTGTGCTCATCTTCCCTGCCTGTAATGACAGATTTCGAAGTTACTGAATTCACTTACAGTTTCGTTCTCTGACCCTGTGAACATGGATCAGATCATGTTCATGGATAAATAAGCATGGATGAGAATACAGCTATAGTTCTGATCATGAATGTCACTCAAAGCCCTACATTTTGATGGTTTGGTCCCATCCTGTGAAGTTATTGGAAGGTGATGGGGCCTTCAGGGTGTGGGCGAGTAGAAAGAGTCCAGATGGGTGTGGCCTTGGAGAAGATGTTGAGATGCCATCTGCCTCTCAATGTTGAGCTCCCTGCCACTGTGAGGTAAGCATCCTCCTTTCCATTAATTCCAGCCATGCTCTTCTCTCTCACCACAGCCCCAAAGCAAAGAGACAAGCATTATGTCCAAAGCAGCAAAAAGCAAACTCGGTCTTCTGGGGTGTTGTTGTTGTTGTTGTTGTTGTTGTTGTTGTTGTTGTTTTGGGTTTTTCACCTATTAAGTTTTGTACTTCATTTATTCATTTATTTATTTATTTATTTATCTATGTGGGGATGTGTATACACAAGCTTGTTGCAGGTGTGCATGCCACATGTGAAGGCCAGTGGAGAGCATCAGTGTCCTCCATTATAACCCTCTGTCTGTTCCTTTATGACAGGGTCTCTCTCAATCTGGGGCCCCCACTTCTTAGCTGAGCTGGAATCCAGCAAGCCTCAGTGATTTTCCTATCTCCACCATTCAGTCCACCCTGTGTTCCCCAGAAATGAATTTACAAGTGTTTGCAGGGACACCTGGCTTGGATGGGAGTTGGGATCTGAACTCCAACCCTCACAATTCTGAAGCAATCACTGTCGACTGCTGAGACGTATTTCCAGTTCAATATTTTAATTTTATTTTTAAATATAAAGCATTAACTTTTTAGTATAAAATAAACTCCTATAGACTTTATCCATTCTCTCCAGCTCTCCATATATATGTGTGTTTGTTGTTTCCTACTTTTCTTGCTTCCTTACAGATTTCACATCATACATCCTGATCCCAGTCTTCTTCCCATCCCCCTGCATCTGCACTCTGCCGTTGCAACCACCCCCAAAAAAAAAATTTTTAAAGAAAAACCAAAAACCAAACAAACAAAACATAGCAAAACAAACAAAAAATAAAAATGGGCTCTCATGGGACGCCTCTTGTATATCCTGTTGTCGGCCTGAATTGTGGGGATCCTGCAGTTTGGGGTTCATCCCCTCCACTTGCTCTGACAGTCCCTGCCTGATTTCTCTCATCTCTCATCATAGGATGAGTGCTCTAACACTGCTTCACCTAGCTCACCCAATGCAGCCTGCAGCAAGGAGCAGGGCCAATTCTTTTGCTCTCAGGCCCTGGGGTCCGGCTCACCCACACTCACACCACCAGGGCCAGCTCCACTGTCTTACCCAGGCAAGGTGCAGGGCTCTGG
>CABHPR010151177.1:45183-64797 GCA_902168415.1 Peromyscus melanophrys | reverse complement strand
GCATATGGGAGACAGTTGTGTAGCTGGGTCTGTTTGAAGGGCCCCTGCAGTGTGATCATGGTCTATCCCTGGTGCATGAGCCGGCTTTCTGCATCCTATTACCTATGGTAGGACACCTTGCTCACCCCTGATAAAGCAGGGAGGGGCTTGGTCCTGCCTCAACTGAATGTACCAGGCCTGGCTGTCCCCCCATGGGAGAACTTAACCTGTTGGAGGAGGGATGAGAGGTGGGGTCAAGGTAGGGGGAAGGCAGGGGTGGGGGAGCAGGAAGAGGAATGAGAGGGGGATCTGTGGTTGGTATGTAAAATGAATAAAAATAAATAAAAAAATAAAAAAGCCAGGCTTGGTAACACACATTTGGAATCTCTGTGCTGGGCAGGCAAAAATAAGACTTGTTGGTCTGCCAGTGTAGACTACTCAGCAAGTTCCTGGCTAGTAACAGTTCCTATCCAAAGCAAGAGAGGCGGTGCTTGAGGAACTAACTACACCTGAGGTTCTTGTCTGGTCTCCACCTGGATGTGCACAGGTATGTTCTTACACACCTCTACACACGCATGTACATGAGCCAACACACATGCATGTGCGCACTCAAAAAGAAAGATGCATCCCATCCGATACAAGCAATGATAGGTTTAAAGATTTCTTATAAGGACAAGTCAGGTTTAATAAATTTATGAGTCTAGTGAAGTACAGTGGAGAAAATGACTTTCAGATCTGGCTTCCCACGAAGACCAGCAAGGATGGAAGTAGCAATGATTCCATCTTCCCCATCAGATCTACCCCAAAAAGCAGTGACCAGACCTTATGCAAATGTACAAATCCTAAGGATCTTTAAGAGGAAGATATATGTTTTACAGTGTTGTCTGTATCCATAAAAGCTTTGCCAGCAGTATTTATGTGCATCATGGTGATGTGTTTAAGTGTTCCTTCATCCTCCAAGTATGAAGAAATTCCAAGTATGCAGTGTTTAAAAGCACAAAATCGGTCTTCTTAAAATATTAATTTATTTACAAGCCAGCGGAAAAAGCTTTTCTGTTGGAGACGATATCATGATATTTCTCTTTGAAGTCACTCAAACCAACCAACAAAGGCACCAACTACTTAAGGGTCCATGGGCCTCATAACAGAAAGGAACTTCCTTTTAAAGTCTCCATTAAAGGGATATTTTTAAAGTAGGTTAGGCATATCCTTGAAACAAGAAAGCATCTTCAGATGTCTAGCTTTTGTAGCCTCCGGGCGATTGTGCCATTCAGCCTACTTTATCCAGTTCACAGGGGTCCTAGCTGCTGAGAGGTGACATGGTTAGGTAAGGCCACCTCTGCAGGGGCTTGCCTCCATCCGTTTCTACCTCAGGCAGTCCTTTTACAAGCTCCCTCCTTGGACAAAAATCTACAGAATCAGACGAAAGCATACAAGGTACCTTGAAATTAGCAGTGTCCCTCTTTGCTTTCTTCTGATATCCTAAACAGCAGTTGCATATGTGTGTGGACATCAAGAACTCTGACCATGGCACATCAAAGATAGACAAGTTAACCTTAGTGCCTTACCAGGTGGGCAAGGATCACAGGAGAGGAGCAGGTACAAGCATGCAATCCAGGCAAGTCAAATTTCCCTCAACTTGTAGATAGAAAGAGAAAAGTGTAAGATCAAATAAACAATGGCATATAGACCCCTAGATTTCTGCTGGTAGTGTTTGCTTTGTTTAGTTTTGTGGTTTATTTCTGGTTTTCCTTTTAGAGAATTAGCTGAGTTGAATTATTCCAACCCAGGGGGGAGATGCATCAATCTCAATATCCAATTGCGCTTTGGCCAAGAATGAAATAAATGTGTTTACTTCGCACATAATTTTCAGATTTCTGGAACTTTGATTTGTGATGATGCCTGGGGTTGTGAATCATGGGACACAAGAGCTTTCAAGCGGTAGGGACCGAAGACTTTTTTGGAAAAACCTAAACTGGACTTCTGTGGAAGGTTTTATTGCATGTGTACAGGATTTAACGTTCACAGAAGTGAGCAGTAGAGAAAGTAAAGAGGAGTACCTCTAAGCCAAAGTAGAGAGAAATGTTCTTAGTCAATGAGATAAATAAATACAATCTAATAGATGAGCTGTGGAAACTAAAATGCAAGTTAAATGCTCACAGCATTACTGTCTTTATTGGTCATAACTGCATTTCCAGAACTAACACGGTGTTTTTCAATTCAATTGGCAGTTCAATTGATGTTTGTCAAGTCTGGGGCATAAAGGATGGAAAGAACGCCCTCTGGAGCAAGTCTCAGGACCTGGGTTCTGCCCTTGACTGTAATTATGCAAGGGCAGAGAAAGAGGAAGCCAAAAGTGGAATCTTCTCTTGGCTGGCGCCATAGGTCAGTGGTAGAGCGCTTGCCTAACAATCTCTAAACCTGATTTTATTCCCAGAATTTTAATAAAGTGGTGTTTATTAAGCTAATGAATGGTGCAATGGGTGGATGAGATCCTCTCAAATGAAAATAAAATATATCCAAAAAACAGAATTCCAGCTTAACAGAAGGAATTGTTAGCTAGATAAGATTTCCTGTAAACACAACTGTTTCCATTCTTTTGATATGCCTTTGCATATAACTGGATATATGATAATGAGTTCTCCTGGATCAGTACACTCATAGGATAGCAATTTATGATCAACTAGAAATTAATAAGTTGGCTATGTGGAGCATGTTGCTCTTCTGTCCTGTGCAATATGAATTAAATGAACCAGTGTTCCAAGAATATCATCTTTAAGAGCTTACTGTAGAGCTTTTCACACTTAAGGAACTCTCCGATTTCAAATAGCAGTCAGATAGCTGTACCGTGTATAAAATATGCTTTGGATCAAGTGGACTTTCATCAGGAAAAGGCTGCCTGATGTACTTGGAATACATTAAGTACCTCAATTTAAAAAAATTTATATTTTTAATTAAAATGTAATTACATCGCTTCCCTCTTCCCTTTCTTCCCTCCAGCCTCTCCCGTATTGCCTCCCTCCTTCAGCATCTCTCATGTCCTCCCCTTGACTCTCAAACTGATGGCTTCTTTCTCCTTGATTATTGTTACATGCATATATATGTACATATGTATGAGTGCAAATATATAAACACAACCCGCTGAACCCATTTTTGTTGCCTGTGTATATGGTTTGAGGGCTGACTACTTTGTACTGAATACCAGCAAAGGCTCATGCCTGAGAGAGGCTAATTCTTCTTAGCAGTCATTAGCTGCCTGGAATTCTTAGTGTAAGGATGAGATCCTATGCATTTTTCCCCCTTCCATGTTAGTGTGTCTATTGGTATTATCATTGTTTATTAGGTCTTTGGGTTTTTTGAGACAGGGTTTCTTTGTGTAGCCTTGGCTCTCCTGTAACTTGCTTTGGAGGCCAGACTGGCCTCAGATTCACAGATATCAACCTGCCTCTGCCTCCCAAGGGCTGGGATTGAAGGTATGTGTCACCACCGCTCAGCTGTTTAGGTCGCCCAGCTGTTTAAGTCCTATTCATGCAGCCATTTCTAAGAGATGCCATTAGGCATCAAAATCCCTGGTGTTCTAGATCTTACAGTCTTTCTACCCACTCTTCCTCAGTGTTCCCCAAACACTGAGGAAGATACAGGCTCCATTATGTATCCACTGGGGCTGAGATTCCCCACAATCCATTGATTTTTATACTGCGTCCAGTTGTGGGTCACTGTAATCGTCTTCCTTGAGCTCCTATTGCTAAAGACAGCACACAAGACTGGATGAGTCAACCTAAATCAAACCTGAAAGCTTCAATCCTATGGTCTAGCTCCCATAGTACAAGAAAGTACTTTGCAAGCCGTTAAGGGAAAGAAGCAAGTCTTACCCTGCTGTGAAACCTATCAACCAAAACATGGCCAGCATGGCAATATATCTGTGAGGTACAATAGTGGCACTCACTTGTTGGTGGTAACCAGCAGCTGTCTAAATGGACTTAAGACCCACTCCACAGGTGGGAAATCACACGTTGTGCATGAAGCCTGGCCATCTACCCTGGGCTAGTGAGGTCATGGGTCTTAGAAGAGAATCTATTACTGCCACTTCGCTGGACCAGCACAATGCCTTAACTACTCTCTAAATCTTATCCTTATTACCACAGATAAGCATAGCTATCCACCCTTCGTCAAGGAAGAAGCTTCTCTAAAGCAAGTAGACCACCCCCCCCCTTTTTTGAGACAAGGTCTTCTTCTGCCCAAGTTGGACTTGAACTCCCTGTGCATCCAAGGATGACCTTGAACTTTTTTATCCTTCTGCCTCCACCTCCCAAGTATTATCATGGTAGGAATAGACATTCACATCACTCTATAAACCGAACTATACAACCAGCCCAATTTGAGACCTTTACTTCTTTTTTATTTCTAAGTAGAGATTAATAGCCTTAAAGACCCTTCCCTCACGATGGTCTTTTGACTGCATATCCCTTTTTGGCAGTAATACTAGGAAGTAAAATATTACAACTAACTCTTTTTAGACTTAAAATACTGTATGAAAAGAGAGCCATTCTTGAACTTTATTGAGGCTCATTGAGGGAAAGGTACATCTTCCTGGTCAAAAGAACACAAAACCTCTGGCTTTGAGTGGAGACCTGGCATTCTGATCTTCTCCAAAGATTAGACATTGCATACTATAGCCTCTTTCTTTAAGAGACTTCTAACTCACAAAAAGTGGGACTGTTCCATCTAGTTCTTCACATGTTTTCCTTTCACACACTGGCCAAATGCCCAAGCATGCTCTCCCTGACACACTGAGCTTTCCCACCCTCTCTCTGAGTTTCCCTTCCTCTTCCACTCTGCACCTGCTTCCAGGCCTCCACTGCTGAGCATCCCAGCTTTCTTGGACCCTATCTTGAAGAGACAGGTCTTTCCTCTTTTCTCCACCCCCTCTAATCCACAACTGTGGATATTTCCAGCTTGCCTGCTCTGTTATTTTTCTTACAAACTCTAATGAAATCGTTTGCAAGCTGCCTCCTGAGTCGTTTTCTTAAATGTTTTGTATTAATGAGACTAAGAATCCTAAAGGGGACTTCAATTTCCCCAGCACATAAGGAATATTGGATGATCAGCAGTACATGTCAAAATGCTAATTTTAATTCATTACTGTACTCTTGCCCTGAACTCTCAGTTTTGTCCTAGGGAAGGAAGGAAACAAGAATATGTTTTTAAACGTATTGAAGAGAGAAAGATGCTAGTTAGTGACAACTTAGTGGATAAACTCTGGGTAGTTGTATTGGCCTACTAGACCCTCCTTAAGAACATGACAAACACTTTGTGATTTAAACAACAGAAATTTATTTTCTCATAACTCCAGAAGCTTGACTTTAAGTCTAAGACCAAGCTGCCAAACCTGCTGGGTCTTCTCTGAGGCCACTTAAATTGGTCTGTAGATAGCTGTCTAGTTGATGCCTCTTCACCTGGCTCCTGCATACATGTATTTATCTCTAGCGTGTTCAAATTTCCTAGGCCGGATGTGAGCCCTGCACCCCCCAATGGTTTCATTTTATTTTATGGTACCTCTTTAAATACTGTGTCTCCCACTAAGGTCACATTTCAACAATGAGAGTTAGGGTTTCACCATATAAATGGGGATGGGATTTGGGAACCACAAGTCAGCACTCAATACTAACTAAGTGCTGTGTTAACACAAGGTAATCTAAAATAAGTACTGAGGATGTTGCTTTGGAAAAGTAGCTAAGGGGTACAAAACGTCGTCTTTTCTGTAGGAGCTAAATAGGACAGTGGATAGAATTTAATGAAAGAAGATATAGTAGGATGAACAATAACTCTTGGAAGATAAAAGTGTCACAAAGAAAAGGCACACTATCCCTGCCTCAATCGGTACAATAACAGGCCAGAACAATGGAACTTCAACTGTGGGTTGGTTTCCATCTTAGCTATTTCCCAAATAAAGATGGATTTACCACGAAGAAAATGAAATTCAACTTCGGTATCCCTCAGGATATTTCCAGGGCAGTTGATCTGAGTTTATATCCATAATTTTCTCTCTATTGTTGAGAAGGCTTTGGACTCCACAAAACCTAGATCTGCTGCTTCTTCCTCCTCCTCCTCCTCTTCTTCTCCTTCTTCTCCTTCTTCTCCTCCATCTCCTTCTTTTTTGGTTTTTCAAGACAGGATTTTTCTGTGTAGCCCTGGCTATCCTGGAACTCACTCTGTAGATCACTCTGGCCTCAAACTCAGAGACCTGCCTGCCTCTGCCTCCTGAGTACTGGGATTAAAGGCGTGCGCCACCACTGCCCAGCCTTGATCTATTTCTGTCTTTCTTTCTTTCTTCCTTCCTTTCTTCCTTCCTTCCTTCCTTCCTTTCTTTCTTTCTTTCTTTTTTTTTTGTTGTTGTTTTTCAAGACAGGATTTCTCTGTGTAGTTTTGGTGCCTGTCCTGGATCTTGCTCTGTAGACCAGGCTGGCCTCGAACTCACAGAGATCCGCCTGGCTCTGCCTCCCGAGTGCTAGGATTAAAGGCGTGTGCCACCGCCGCACAGCTCTGGATCTATTTCTTGATCAAAAATATTTTTCAGTCATTTTCAGAAGGACAGCTCAAAGTATTTCTTGAACTGAATACTTCAAATTGAGTATTAACTCATAAGATACACAGTTGGTCCTTTTTATAAGACAAAAATCCAGAAAGATAGCAAGGACAACAACTACAAGCTGCGTTCTTGCCAACAGGCACTTTTGATGGACTTCCAAGTCACAAATGCTCTCTGACTTTCTCTGTCTCTCTGTCTTTGTCTGTCTCTGTCTGCTACCATACCACACCACACACACACACACACACACACACACACACACACACACACACAATTATTAGTGCGACTCAACTGTGCCACTCATTTCAGAGTGACTTGTGTGTGCTATAAGATTGTAGTTGAAACTGTTGCTTAGAATGTACTTAGCTTCCTTTCGTGGGAACCATCGTCTCTCGCTTCTTCCACTCAGCATAAACTCTCCACTGTAAATTCCCCATGGTGACACATATCAAAGCCAAGTAGTGTGACATTTTATTTTATTTTATTTTATTTGGCATTGGCTGAAAATTATTCTTCTACTTTCTGAGTTTTTTTATGTTTTTAAAGAAAAACATTGTAAAAGATGCAAAACCACTACTTCAAAGTGGACCTTTCCAGGGGTATTCCCAGGTAAGGATCAGTTTCATTCCTGTTCCCTTTAAGACTTCTTGTGTTTCACATTTGAGTTTTACAGGTAGCCCCTGCAGAGAACAGTCTTGCTAGTGCAGACATAAAGGTGGCTCCTGGTTGAAAAGCAATAGAAGGACGTGAGGTGAGATCCGAGGTGCTGGACAGTTCAATCTGCCTAACAAAGCAAAATTCCTGAACCGAGTTATTCTCACAGCACTGTAATCAGCCATGTCGCTTAAAATGCCTGGGTTATATCGAGCCCCGCTCACACTCTGGTAATTATCAGCTGCCATCACACAGACATGCTGCATTCCCTGAGACTTTTTTTTTTCTTCCAAAATGTCAGCTTGTAATCTGAAGGAAAATTACAAACCCTTCTTTTTAAGGGATGTTTAAAATAAACTCACAAAAGCACCGAGTCTGTTACAATTACTGTCCTGCTTCCAGGGAGCCATGCCCCAGCTGCTGTTTTATCTCTGCAGCACGCTTTCTAAAGTTTAGCCACAGTGGCAGGAGCCACTGTCCCTTAGATAACAGCAGGCCAGGGCAAGGCTTGCAGGAGGTGCTGAGTTTTCTTTGAGAAGCTTTCAGATTTTATTCCATAGAAACAGAAACTATCCTAAAAACCATCACTGTGGGTGCTGTTGTAATAAAATGTCACCGCTTCGAACATCCAGCATCGGTCATGTTTTGTGTGATACCGATAATAATTGAAAGGTTTACCGGCCTTTATTTAATAGGTCCATAAAGCCTGCATTGAGTGGAGTGTTTTATGTTAACGATGTTTCCAATTAGATTGACAATATAGATCATTTTGACATGGCCTCATTCTTTATTTTAACAACTGCTTTTACACCATGCACCATAGAGCTGCATCTTTCAGCTTGTAAAAGGCAAATGAAATATCAGTCAAAGACATAATGGGCAGAAGTCTACTGAGAGGGTGTGCTAGCATAACAAAATCCACAGGAGTCAAAGGCACCCAAGGTTTACGAGAAGATTCTGCCAAGGATGCTAAAAAGCTTTTTAAATGATACAATTGAATCACCGAAGTCCACAGATTTCCAGTCTCCGTACATTTTAAGGTACACAATAGTATCAGAGTGAGGATCTGGACATCTAACAGGCTGTTGTGACTATGACTCAGCTATGAGCAGCAAGGGTGACTTTGATCAGACCTCTAGCATCAGTTTCTAGATGTGAAGTTCCCGGGGATCCCCTCTAACCTGGACTTTCTACCACAAGTTCCAGAGAAGGTGAAGAAAAATGAGGTTGCTTCATGGATTCAGTGAAATTTTGTTGGAGTTTCCAGAATAGCTTTATATTATCCTCATTAATACATAGTGTGTATTAACTGGGGTTATGTATTAGCCCCAGTCAGTGTTCTATTTACACACCTAAAAGAAGAGTGTGCGAGGCAGAGCTGGATTTGAACACCGTCTGCACATCCTCAGTGACTGTGTGACCTTGGGCAATGCACTTAGTGTTTAAAACTCCACTACTTTCTTAGGGAAGGCAGATTTGCAGTCTCCATTTTATAAGGCAAAGATGATGAACATTGACATTTCTAGTCTGTATTTTGAAATGCCTGCAACCTGGTAAGTTCTCAATAATAGCATTTTGTAGGTGTATGTATCCATACACACATGTACACACATATGAACAAGTGTTTATATAAACCACTACCTTCCCCCACATATAATATATATTCTTCTGATGTTGAAGAATATGGCTTCGAGTTCCAAATGCCCTCAAATGTTCCTTATTCTTTTCCTGATTGCTGCTCTATTAACACATTCTTAGATCTGTTTTTTTTTAATCGCCTTTCAATAAACTCCAACTCAAAGAAACTAGAAATTAGTAATTCTCATGCCACTGTATCAAAATTAAGAATTCACATGAATAAGGTAAACCCATTCCCAATAACATGGTCAGATAAACAATACAGAACACGATGAAACATTAAAAAATTTAATTACCTTTTTTTTTTCTAACATTAGCAACAGCCTAAGGTGAGTGTTTTCTGACTGGTCATGATGTACCATCTAATTGAATGGGTCACGCTAAAGGTCTGGTCTACCACTGTACAGGCAGTGTGAACAAACGAATACAATTGGGTTGTTATCTATAGCAAATGGAAGCAACTCTGATTCTAGTATAGCTCTGACTACTTCTGCCTGAATCCTATCTCATGTGTTCACCACTCAAATTATTTAATCTAACCAAATGATAAAGCCAAGCTGCTACACACGATACCCACATATCATAAATGTAGACGCTAGTGCAGGACTCTCAGAACTCCTTTCTTCCCCTTGCTACTTCGGCACAGATAAATTATTTCAATATCTTGGTTTTAAATTTCCTTACTTACCCAACTTCTTTAGAGCCGTCTATCCTCACAGCCAACACACAATTTCCCTAAAATCGCCCTTGCAAAGAATATCAATGATGCTCATGGCCACACCCAACAACACTTAAGTGCTGTGCACCTCACCTTTCCCTGGGAGTTTGAAACGGACACCTGCTGGAACACCCATCCTCTGTGGCTGAATTAGCTCTGCTCACTGAGGGTTCTTCTACTTTTTTGTCTGTGTTCCTCCCATCTCAAAATGTAAGGGCTTCTCCAGATGCTATTCTGGTCCTTCTCCCACAGCTCTTCAAAGCTGATGTTTGCACATCTGGTGATTGGAAACATGACTGTGCTGAAGCGACCTCTAAACAAAAACCACACCCACTCTAAGCACTCTCCAAGAGCCTCCGCCAGGAAGCCTCTACACCCACCCCTCCGCAAGTCCAAGTGTAACTCACTGCTCTGCATTTGAACCTCACTGCTCTGCATTTGAACCTGCCTCTAAGGCGACATTCTCGGGTTCTTCCAATGTCCCAACATCTTCACTGTGCTCCGGGTGCTAATCTCCGTGCCTCTCTGCCCTGTGTCAAAGCAGTTGCTCTACTTAGCTTTAGCCAATGGCATTTCTAAATCTGTCTCGTGTCTCCATCCCCTAATGTGGAACATGATAATGTGAATTTGTCACTACTCGTTCTTACTCGAGGGCAAATTAATCTTAGACGAGACGTCAGAAACACGTGTGTATTCATTTTCATTTCCTTCTCTCAGATGTTTTTGGTGAGAAACCTATTTCTAATATATTGAAGGCTGACTTATTCAATAGGTGATATTTATCCAACAGTTCTGTTTGATAAATGTTATTCTATATTTGAAACATATCAACAAGTTACCTCATGAAATCTCATATAGATGTGATTTTATTGTTGTTTGTACAATTATGCTGATACATGGTTGAGTTCCCCATCAGGATGTAAACTCTGGGCTAGATGTGAATCCCAGGCATTCAATCCTCTACTGATCAAATGAGTTAGTGGCTGTGCAAAGGCATCTCTAACAAGCATTGAAGGGTATCCTATTATATATTGCATTTGCTTAGCTTGTTTTCAATGGGGAACAACTAATAAATTCTATTAAGGTAACATTTGTTTTACACAGTACCTCACTATGAGCTCAGGCTGGACTCAAACTCCTGGTTGTCCTGCCTCATCCTCACATGTGCCAGGATTACAGACATGCCTGGGCTAGCAAGATGATTTCTGTTCCTGCTAAGGACACAAATTAGGTTATTTCAAGAGAAATAATTTATCAAGTTCTCCAAACCAAGTAAGATTTCCTACTCTCCCTCACCTCTCTTGTGCATGTCTTTAAAAGCCCAGTCATTTGGTCCAAACCTGAATTAGTGAGTGACTGTTCCCCTCAGAGAAGAGTTAAGAGAATTGGTTAGCTAACGTTTTTATAACTTAATGTCTATGCAACAGAGCAAAACAGACTCCCTAAATGCAAAGGGAGTCAGACATAGATCCTGTTTCCAGTAGATTTATGCATAAGTAAACATGGTAAAAGCTATGCCTAAGTGACTGTAACTCCAATAAGAAAGACAGAGGTGGCATAAAAAAATGTGCAGATAAACTAGGATGAGAATTAAGGTCAAAAAATATTCATTTTGATTGAGAGAACTCCCAAATGCATCATAGTTTACATTTAATAACATTTATTAAATATGAGTGATATTTAGGTGTATAGAGATTAAAAAAAGGATTCATTCTGGGAGGAACTAACAAAAATGGGGAAGTTTAATTATTATGGGATGTATGCAAAGAACGTTAGGTAACAGAATTTAATTTTAATGATGAATTATATTGATGCCTATATATAAGGTAATCCCTTTATATAGAGTTCATGGGTTACTGGGTCACAAATGATATTGCATCACAAGGGTCTTGATTCTGTGTAGATATTTACATCTCAGAGAGATTTCAGGCACCTTCGCTGTCTCCAGTGCCTCATACTTACAAATTTGCATCTAAGTCAATTTTTATTCAAATTTTGTTTTTTAAATAGTCTGAGACAACTTGATTTGGGGCTATCCAGCTCTGGTTTGATATTTTGTCTTGTTTTCCCTATCGGGTGAGTTGTTATTTTAGTTGATTTTGCTGTGAGGTTTTTTTTCCCCCTTTCCTTTAGATGTGTGCTAGAAATCAGGCTGGGGTAGTTTGCATTCCAGTAGTGTCTCCTCTTGGCTGTACAACTGTTATCTCATCTAAATCCCACAGCTGCGTCATTCCTTAACGACCACCATTCCCGCAAGACAGCTGTTGCTCTTAATTGGCAGAAATAAAACAGATGAGCATTAAGAAAGTTGTCCAAATGATGCGCTGCACAAAGAACTCACTCTTTGTGAAACGCTTTGAGACCAGAAAAGAGATTTATGTTATTTTATGGTCTATTCAAGACGAGAGAAGGCAGGACAAAAGGCCCCACCAAAAATATGTTGCATTTGTCTTCCGCTGATCCACAGTTTTACAGCTGAAGCTCCATAAAACCAAGCTGCTTCTTGGCCAACCCAAATGAGAGGCCCACCCCTAGGGGCACAGAAAAGCAACTTGGAGTTGCTAGCGTAGTTTCCTGATGAGCTGTTGGTGGGAATATCTGTCATTAATCACAGCGGTGTTTCGAAAATCGACTTTTTCCCATCTCATCTTCCATAGCACACATATCACAAGTTACCCTGCTAACTTGTGAGTTGGTATTCAAGGTGTGGTCCGTGGGGCCCGTAGCAACGGCATCACCTGGGACACTGAGAGCACTTTCAACCTCCACCTCAAGTCTATCAGTTGAGAACATAATCATCAACAAGCTCCCCATGCGGCTTGTGTGTAATTTATTTATAACTTATATGTAAAGCACTGGCCTCATCAGTAGAAGCATATGCTATACTGCACTGTATATTCTCAGAAGTCATCTGAAATGTTGTTACAGTGAAGATTCTAAAATACCCACCCCCAAAGAGTTTCTGAGTCAGTGAGACAGATAGATAGAGCCATCCTGATTTGCTGACACAAACCTCAGATGGCATAAGGGCCAGAAGTTGACCTAATTCCAGCTGAAAACATAATTTACTCTGTTCTATTTTTTCCTCAATCTTAGTCTTTATTTTTTTCTTTATACTTTGTAGTGTAATCCAGTATAGCTTGTCAGATTGTGTGTGTGTTTGTGTGTATGTGTGTGTGTGCACGTGGGTGTGTGTTATTGCACTTGGCCTTGGGGTGATTTCAGGTCACTTTTGACTACTTACCCTTATCAAAAGTAAACAAGTCGAGCAAAGAATGATGGTTTATCTGGATGAGAGGAATGAGAGAATAGCTTATTTGTTCTATCTAGCCTCTCTCCTCCAACTGAATCTAAAGGTTAAAAGGTCATTGAAGAGTTAAGCATGTAGAGGAGATGGATACAAGGAGAAGCAGGAACATGGAGAGTCCTGTTGCAGACACACCATGGCAATGAGAGGCATGGTCTATGTGGTGAGGTGACATGGTGTAATGGTTAGCGTTAGCTGTCCATTTGTCAGAATCTAGAATCTTCTGGAAGACAGACCTTTGGACATGCCTGTGACGGATTTTCTTGATTACTTCCTATAGGAAGAACCATCTTAATTGCAGCCAGGACCATTGTGCTAAGCAGGGAGTCCTGGGCGGTATAAAACAGAGAAAGCGACTGCGCACTAGCATGGATGCAGGATGGCCAGCTACTTCAGGTTCAGACTGCCCTTACCTCTCTGCCATGACAGACTGACTAGACTTGGAAGTGAGAGCTCAAATCAACCATTCCTTCCATCAATTGCTTTGGTCTGAGTGTGTTCTCATAGCAATGAAAAAGAAACTAAAATGAATGGTTTTAGAGAAAGAGCCTTGGACTTAGAATCATAGAGTACTAATCCAAGTTACTGGTTTAATCTTCATAACCATCATGGCATCAAGTATACAATAACCTCTAGTGACTTCAAAACCTTGCCTATAAAATGTAAAGAAGCATCATATTGTGTGCCTTACAAGGTATTTGATGAAGTGCTATATTAAATAAAATATTGCCCAAGTAGACATCGATGAATAATTTTAGGTTGGTGCTAGGAGGACATAGTTCTACTTTCCATAACTCCACTGCCAGACAAAGGATGCAGATGGACAGACAGCAAACTGTAAAATCAATATTGTCCTAAAAGTGCAAGTCAAATGCTAAGGGAGCTGAAGAATGGAATGCCCTTTGTTGAGAAGAATGGAAAGCCTATTGTGGATTTTAAGTTACCCTTCAGCAAATATGCTAACAGTTTCGGTACCATTACAATACAATTGTTATTTCTGCTGAAATAATGACAAATAATGATATTTATGATTTCAAGTTAGTCATAAATATCACTTACATCTATAAAAATTATTTATACTTAGTCTAATGAAATTTGTATAGTATTGCTCAGGTTAAAAAAAAGTCCTATTTATTTTTAGTTGAACAAAATTTGTATGGTATTGCTCAGCTTAAAAAAAGTTCTAGTAAGCCGGGCGTTGGTGGCGCATGCCTTTAATCCCAGCACTCGGGAGGCAGAGGCAGGCGGATCTCTGTGAGTTCAAGGCCAGCCTGGGCTACCAAGTGAGTTCCAGGAAAAGGCGCAAAGCTACACAGAGAAACCCTGTCTCGAAAAAACCAAAAAAAAAAAAAAAACCAAAAAAACAAACAAAAAAAAAGTTCTAGTAAATAGAAATTATTCTAGTTTGACATGAGAAATGTAAGAAAGATTCAAAGCAGGCAAGGACTACTTGACCATGACATACCACCTACACTCAACACTGATAAAGACATTGGCTATTTAAGGATTTACTCAGGCTCCATTCCAACATAGGAAAATACTAAGCCTCCCATGAAAAGGTAACTCTGTAAATAAATGAAATATCTATATTTTTCACTGACAAATGATGCTTGGAACATCACTGGATCTCAGTAACGTATGTGGAGTGAATTAGTAAAAGAAAAGCAAGGTCTGTATGAGGCTAATGACTGGCCAGATAGACATAGTCTCTTCTCGGTGTGAACAGTGTACTGAAGTCAATAACATTATTCTAGGTTTTAAGTCCAGGTTAAGTTAATTCTTTGAACATTTTTAAGTAGAATTTGTACTTACAGCACTGGATTCATTCCTAGTCAACACTGAAGAAGAGGTAACCAAAACTGTGAGCACTCTTGTTAAAAGTATTGGTTAATAATGATGAATTTTAATTGTCTTGGTGTGTTTCCTTCTCATTTTTCTCCAGAGGCATTGCTGCTGAGACACAGAGTTCAGGAACATTTCCAAAGATGTATTTCTCTGGGTTTCTAGACAATACACTTGGCTAAGCCAGTGGTTCTCAACCTTCCTCATGCTTTAGTATGGTTTCTCATGTTGTGCTGACCCCCAACCATAAAATTATTTTCGTTGCAACTTCATAACTGTAATTTTGCTACTGTTATGAATCGTCATGTAAATATCTGGGTTTTCTGATAATCTTCAGGGACCCCTGTGAAAGGGTCATTCGACCCCCAAAGGGATTGCCACCCACAAGTCGAGAACCATAGGTCTAAGCAATGTTTTTTCCTGACTATTCATAGTTTCCAGCTACATTCACCTGGAGAACAGAGACACTGGGCCAGTTTGTGATGGAAGCTTCTCTTTCTAACTCTAACATTTTATGTATCCTGGGGCTTCCTCTACTGTTGACAGAAATCAAGTCCATCTTATTCAAAAGTCTTGGAGAACAGATAGCTGTGATCAGGCACTTGAGAGATTTTGTAAATGTTAGTTTTTATTTTCATTTTAATTTTATGTAGCTATTTCATTTAAAATATGAGAAACGCCAGACAGTTTTTCTTTAAAAGAAAAATACACCCTGACTATTAAGGGGAATAGAATATCATGGTATATAATAGGAGAATAAAAAACAGGTGATTATATTAACATACCTATAATTAGTATCGAGGCGCCCTCTCATCTACTATTGTGGAAAAGTTTCCCTAAATGACAACTTAAATGATACTTTATTTCATAAAACTTCTCATTATTTGCTTATCCTCAAAATCTTAGAAATATATACTTAAGGAAGTAGTCATAAAAGACAGTTATTATTTCTTTTCATAAACCATCTTAACCCAGAGAGCTTGTCACAAGGGATTTTCAGAGAGAAGTCTCATTGCCACAGTAACCTCCATACACATATATGTACGTATACTATGAAAAAAAAAAAAACACCTTACAAAAACATTTCTGAAATCTTTCACACACAACGTCTTAGTCTGTAGCAGCAAACCTAACATGGGGCAGAATCCTGAGCCACTGTTAAAAACCAGTTAACCCACTAACAAGGGACACAGAGAGAGATGACTCAGAGGACGCAAAAGAAAGAAAAACGTGACCCCAAACTCTTATCCCATGGAGGAAGCCTCCCATGATCACCTGGCCTAGCGGAGACCACTCAACCAAATCGCAGGGGTGAGAACAGCACCCCCACCACGCCTAATCAAACAACTGAAGGAATGAACGCCTAAAACAGAGGCTAAAAAGATAAATGAGTAGTAATGAGATCAGGGAATCTGTCCAATGTGCATTCGGTGAAGTGTACTCAACAATAGTATCCCTGCTCAGGGTATTGGCAGGAATGAGAGGACTGAACAGTGTCCACTTTGGGAGAATTCACCATCCAGTTGCGGTGATTGCCAAGCCAGGATGTGGATGAAGAGGGAGGCACATCCCCAAGGGATGACATTGGTGTGGACACAAAATGTGTCCACCCAAGAAAGCCCAACTTCACATACAAGACCTTGTATCACCTGCTAAGAACGTTATTATTTTCCATACCAAGGCAGATAAGAGAGAAAACATTCTCCTTTGTAGTAAGGACAGTTTGTTGTTTGCCTAAACTCTCAGGCTGCCTCAAGTTCCCTGTCTTACAAAGTGGCCGAGAGGACAAAACTCGTGTAACAAATAGACGATTAAAAACAAAAGTGTGAACACTTTACCTTTCTTTTTCCTTTCTTGTTATAGACCAATGGAAAATAAAAATGTTTATTTTCCTTATCTTTGTTCAAAAGTAGTTCTGAAAGTTTTTGATTAGTGATACAGATATATTTTTCTGTTTCCTGTAGAGGAAAAGGAGGAGAGTTCTTTCTTCTGGCATTTGTGATTTTAAAGGGCAAATTGTGTGCAACCACTTTTATTAAAGTGCACACACTCTGGTATCGTTCATATTAGTACTGGATAAGCTGGCAAGTCAAGAAAAACTAGAAATGAATAGATCTAGTTCTCCTCGTGGGTTGCTATAATGTTCACACATTTGTTTCCATTTTGCATTAATGCTATGTCGATTTGCAATTGCAAAGTTCAAGTTTTAAAGACATCTGTAATCCAGAAAAAGCTGCTTGAAAATTTAGGCACCAAAACTTAAAAGAATCCGTCCTGGCCCTCCTCTCTTCTGTCCACATGTTTCCTTTTTCTTGGCATTGAAACCCAAGGATCACATGCACTTAAAAGTGTCTCCAAGTGTTGCATGCTACTCAAAACAGCATTACAGGTCCAGAAATTAACAAGTTTGTGATCTTAGCCTGAATATTCAATGTGTATTACCTCATATCAACCTCAAAACACCTTGTGGGCTAGGCAACATCTTTGTTTAATAGAGACTTAGAAAGATGAGTCCACACATTTCCCAGAAATGCTAATAATCAGTCTGCCTGATTCCCAGTTCTACACTCCTCACTCTACGATAGTTTCTCCCTAAAGCACCGAGGATGCATTTTACTTCCAACATGCCAGTTAAATCTCTGCACTCAAAAGAAAAAAAAAAGTATTTCTAACCAAGTCAGAAACATCGGCAGAAAACAATGTGCAATATTTGACCTGAGCTTCAAGATGACTAGTGTACATGATGAAAATAATAAAAAGCATATGATATAGAAGAGGCAGACAGGCTGATCTGAATCCCAGCTTGGGCAGTTAGCTATTCTGTGACCTTGAGCAACTTTTCCAGGTTCTCTGATCTACAGTTTCCTGCATTATAAAATAAAAATATTAATACCTGTTTTGTCCCTCAGGTGATGAGGAGTATAATTCTACAACATATCTAAAATTGTTTAGTTCAGTGCTTGCTCATTTTTGGTACTCAGAAATGAAGGCCTTTAGCTTTTGTTGTAAAAGCTAGGGAAACACGAAGTTGTAAACTGCTGTCATGTGCTCGTAAAACTCTCTGCTCTGAAAGTTTGGGAGGTAATGGATCATTCTTTCCCACCATCACAGGAATATTTTCCAGAAGTACTGAAGGACAGTTGCTTCTAGATATGCCATGAATGTATTTGGAATATGGTGTTGAAGGAAATGAAAAGCTTGTCAGTGAATAAAGGAAGTAAACAGGTGAGATTGGCTGAGATGGGTAGACAGAGAGGAAACGCTGGCCTGCACCAACTGGACAGAGAAAAAGAGAGTGTGTGAATTAGAACAGGTACGTTCCTCTTCTCAGCCTGAGCGGGGACCAGCCATATTGGCTTCACTACATTGTCGAACTGTCCAGTTACCCAGAGGACCCATCACAGCAGATGAAGAAAACAGATGATCATTGAGAGCCTAATGTGAGGCAGGCTGGGTGCTGGGCACCCAAAAATCCTGGTGAATAAAACCAGGTCAAATATGCCTATGGTGATAAGTATTTTTGTTCTCTGAGTGAGCGAAAGTGAGTCATGAAAAGCTAGGCAACTCATGACTCTGATGCCTGAAGCCATTCTCTGCAATTTTATGCACAGAGGCTCGAAAGGATAAACCCTTCCTTCCAGAAATAACCAGTGTTGAGTACCTATTATGATCGCTGTCATATACATCTTTTAGGAGCTAATTCATATAACAGGTCTAAGAGGGAAAGGCTATTTATTCCCATTTTACAGAAGCATATGCCAAGGCTTAGACATAATCACTGGCTTGCTGAAGCCTCGAGCTTGTCAGTACTGGCACTGAAACTGATTCCAGAAATATCTGAGCACCAAGTCTGTTCTCAGGGTGGAGGACCTGAGACTGTTGTAATACTTTGATGCCATTTTTCTTGTTTTAATCATACCTGGTTCTTTATCTTTTTGCATTCAGAAATCAAAATGTAACTGCCAGTTCTGGCTTCTGGCATTGGCCAGTGACAGGAGGATGTAGGAGAACCTGTACTCTTCCTTACAGATTCATTTCTGAAGGTCTTCTGGCCAGGTCAGCATGTTTCCCTGCTATGTACACTGCTTTCTTGCTACTTTGCATGAAGGCATTTGTAAATGATTCTAGTTATCTTTAGAATACTTAAAATTGCTCTCTGGCATTTATATAATCAGAGATAATCAGATGATCCCTTTTTTAAAAACAATGAGCCACTTCCTGTTCATTATACTTATTATGTTTATTTATGGCATGAAACTCATTTTCTTTCTAGAAGGTCACCTGTGGGTTGGTGTGGAGGATTTCTTCCCTCCTATTTAAACCACTTTACCAGGTTTTGGCATTTGTATGACTGTTGATTAATTATGGCCCTGTCTCAATCATTTATGGAAGAAATAATAGCCTCTGGTTCCTTTTACCAGCCATTGGGTTATTCATAGCTCCAAAAGTGGCATAAAATTCTTAAATCTTACATATTCAAACACTTGTAACAGACAATCTATACCTCTTGCTGTGTACACCCACTCATCTCAGAGGAAGGCTGGATGTTTAAAGCCAGAAGATATCTCACACCACAGGCTTGGAAAGCTAAAAGTCTCCATTCACATTTGAGGCCGAGAGCCTTGCAAATCATACCCAGTGACTCTCAGATGGCCTCGATGTCTTTAGACAATAAATGTTTTGGTTCTCCCACAAGAAGACTTATAAGCCCGGAGTGAGAGGTCAAAGCTTCCATTCTATTCATACCTCATATGAGGTACGGGCAACTAGAGACATCGGTACCGGCAACTAGAGATATCATGCATCCTGGTGTGAAGAGCTTATTCTATCACAGAAAATGTTAGCTTTGGAAGACTTGCCCTCATCTCTCTGTTTGTAAGAACATTC
>CABHPR010151177.1:34410-45173 GCA_902168415.1 Peromyscus melanophrys | reverse complement strand
AGGTGGATCTCGAAATGACTTTGCCCAATCAGGAGAGTGTATTCCTCATCACCTAGGCAGAAGTAGAGCGACATGAGCGGACACCTATAACTTTTCCGACTTTACCTCTGCCTCTTCTCTTCTTGCTTCCACTCACAGAAATATTTTTGCGATTATTTCTGCAAATGAGAGCACCTTGATTCGGAATCACGGGACAGCTTTTATTGGTTGCTTCTGTGTGTTTTGTTTTCAAAGCCAGAATCCCTGGGACAGTCCAGCACTGCACCTGCCCCCCACTGGCCACTCAGTTAGCCTTGGGACAGCAATGCAATGCTTTTACTATATCTGAATCTACGGAATGTCGCAGGTGGTCCTCAGGAATGTCGCAGGTGGTCCTCAGGAACAACGAATACATTCTCAACCTCATGCTTGGTTTTGTGGAGTTTTTTGTTTTTTTGAAGTTTTTTTTTTTTTTCACTTAAAAAAACTTCTTTTTCTTTCAAAGGACTGAAAAGACAGCTCAGTGGACAAAGTGCATGTCATACAAGTGTAAGGACCCAAGTTCAAGCCTCCAGCAGCCATGTAATGAAAACAACAACAACATAGTAGCATGTACCTGTAACTCCAATGCCTATGGGGTGGAGACAGGAGGATTCGGAAGCTGACTGGCCTTTTAGCCAACTGAGGAACACCAAGTTCAACAAGAGTGTAAGGTAGAGAAACAATTGATAAGGATATCAGACATCAACTTCTGTTCACTACATGGGGGTGAGCACTGCACAAATAATTAATTAAAAAAAAAAAACACAAACCTCTTTGCCTTCCAGTTGAACACACATCCATCTGTTTCATTTTGGTAGCCTTCATCGGTAGCATCTTGCTACCATCTGCTGTTTATAGTCTGTGTCTGTCCTTACCGTGACTCGCTTGCTCTCTTACCGTAACTTCTCTCGGGAATTTCAAATCCCAAAAGACACCTGGTGATCTTTCACGCTGACCTTCTGGTGGAACTCCAGGGCCTTGGATTGTTGGGAAAAACAATGTCGCCGATTAAGTCTGACGCTATGGAAAACAAACGCACACGTCATAACACTTGACTCTGTGTTTTGGTAGATGTGGCCTTTCACATCGACTGTCAGTCGACTTCTGAGAATTTTTTTTTCACATAAGAAAGGGGATATAGAAATAATCAGCAATCATGTTTCCCCTCGAGTTTCTACCTATTCGTAATTTGAACAAATATTCACAGAGCTTTGCTGCTGAATTGGAGCAACATGGTGTCTAGAGACATGGCAGGATGTGTAAAGAGGAAGGCAACACTCAAGAGAGTGAGCAAGCAAAAGACAAGTTGAATGGCACAAAATCTGTCTTTATTTCATGTAGAAAAGCTTTAGGGAATCAGAAGATGGCTCATGCATTTGAGTTCATATAAACAGATGTATCTTTGGAGATAGTCTCAACTTATTAGTATGTTATGCTAAAACATATTTGTTATCACGTCATCAGTTTCTGAAGGTGCAGATTCAACCAATTCCAGGTTGAAATTATTTGAAAAAAATTATATTTTAACTAAACATATACAGATATTTTTCTTGTCACCTTTCCCCAAACAATGTAGGATAACAGCTACTTATTTGGGGTCTAAGTGATCTAGGGATAAAGTATTGAGAAGATATGCTTAGATTATGTGCAAATATGGAAACACTTTATATGAGACCTGAGTTTGTTAACTCTAAGAAATTCTGGATAAAATTCATCTAGGTGACTGGATATCCTCTAGGGAAATAATTCTCTCCTTACTGGCATAGTTGATGGCCAACCAAATGAAAATCATGCCACTGATATACCACAATTTAAGAAGGCTTTTTGTAATAGCCCACCTCCCCCAGGATAATTCAATGTCCTTGGTTAGGCTGCCAAAGCACTTTTTATTTTTGATTAACTCATAAGGTCATTTGTTCAGGTCAGTCTCCACAATGAGCATGGGAGCCCAATGGGTGCAGATATGTTTTCATAGCTTGTTCAGTCTGCTGTGTCCAATGTCACACTCACAGTGCCTGACGTAACACCTGTTAGGATTCTACCACTCCTCCAGCTATATGACTGTACATGCGCAGTTCAGGAGCTAAGTAAGGGGTCTTACGTCGTATGTCATCCGTGCACTGTGTGATTACGCATGCGTGCAGCATGGTCACACAATCTGCACATGCGTGGCATAGCTCCATAAGCCCACATGCGCATGTGCAGGGGAATCCTTAAAAAGCGGGACACGGACTCCTTTCCCCCTCTTCTGCTCTCTCCTCGTTTCTTTCAAAGGCCTCCTGGTCATTCTCCTCTGCCCCCCCTCGCCCCCCCCCCACCCCCACCCCAATAAAGCTCTTATACTGGATTTTGTCATGCCTCGTGACCTTTCCTTACAGAGTAAAAGCACCGCTTATTTAAAACCAACAACACCCAGCACATAGAAGATGCTCAGTCAACATTTGACAGTGGATGAGGTAGATTGCAAGGATGACAGAGGGGAAGAAGGATTGATTCACTGCATGGTACAGTATCCAAAACAGCCACGGAAACAACGCCTGCTTACACCTCATGGTTTCTACGAGTGAAAATCTGCATATGACTTACTTTGCTCCTCCAGGTCACGGTCTCTTAACCATACTGCAAAACATCACTGAAGGCCACGGTTATCCGCAGCTGAAACTGGGGCAGGTTCCACGTCCAACTCACCTAGCAGCTGGTTGCAGCTTATTTTACTGAAGGCCTCAACAACTTCCGGGCTGTTGGCCAAGACCCACTCACCTTGACTAAATTCCTGACCGCAAGACCTCACCACAGTGTCACTCATGATTCCTCGGAGTAAGTGAGACAGCCCGATGGGTACTAAATAAATTGACAGTGCAGTCTCTGATAGGCTAATCTCAGAAACGGTTGTCTCAACACTTTTTTTTTTTTTTTTACATTTTCTAGTTGTTAACAGCCAGTCACTAGGTAGAGCCCACACTCAAGGGGAAGAGAGTGCACAAGAACCCAAATGCTAGAATATGGGAATGATTTGAAGACTACCTTAGACAGCAATTCAGCACACTTAAAAGTATAAGCACAAGAGGAGGGCTCAGGGTAACAAGTCACTTATCCAACAGAATTGGGCCAAACTTGACAACTGTGTCCTTCAAAATAGTAAGAGATTCGTCCTAATGTAATTCTAATAATGAATTCATTGGTAGATGTGTTTAAGGCAATTATTGCATGTTTGAATGCCATACAACTTACAGGTGTCCTTTGGGGAATGATTTTTAACAGGTGAACCTTTTCTACCGTAAGAAATGGAAAGGAAGGCCTGGCAAGGCAGCTGTCAATATAGTGCATGCTGCATAAGCGTGGGAACCTGAGTTCAGATCCCCAGTACCCCACACAAAAAATCTAGGTATGATGGTTTGCCTCTGAAACCTCAGTGCTGGGGAAGCAAAGGCAGGAAAATTCCTACAAATATGTTGTCTATCTATCTCAGCTACTTGGTGAGCGCCAGATTCAGCAAGAGATATACAGTCTCAAAAATACGGTGAAGGTGAACCAAGGAATATATGCAACATCAATCTCTAGCCTGTACACATACATGTAGTACACATTCATCTACATATACATGTGCATGTACATATACCAGAGACACACCAGGATTAAACAGACATTGAAATGATTGAACATTAGTAATTGAAGGGAATCTGGACATACGGCAGGCGTTCCAATAGGAAGCAAGTATGTTTCACTCTCAACATCTCTTGTAATCCATGGGACAAGCTGTGTGGTCCACAGGAGAAAAACATGTTAATGTAGGCGTGAGTCCTGAACAAACCAAGGAAAGTATTTGAGGGCAGCTTAAAGTGGGTGAGTCTCTCTCCATGAAGGGATGGGTGTGCCACAGTCTTGACCAACAAGTACATGCTAATAGGTCTGTCTCAAGTTCTGCAAGCAGCCACAATATTATTACATGCATTCTTCTCTCTCTCTCTCTCTCTCTCTCTCTCTCTCTCTCTCTCTCTCTCTCTCTTTCTCTCTCTCTCTCTCATCTATCATCTATCTATCTATCTATCTATCTATCTATCTATCTCTATCTCTGCCTCTTTTTTCCCCTTTTCATTCTTGTCTAAACTTTTAGAAATATGCATGAGCCCAAAGTAGGAAGTTTTCTAGGGGTGTTATTCTTTAATTTTTAAGTGACTTCAGAGCCTATACATCAGAGCGGGGGGAAAGAATTGGATCTGGTTATTATGTAGTCCTGTTGTGCTGAAAATCCTGTGGCTGCTGTAGAGGTGTTAGGGGTATTCTGAAAGCTTTATCCAATGATCCTTCTAAATTCTGAGTTAGTTCCTTTTATTTGAGCACATTCAGATGTCAGTACATAATCCAATGTCACTGAAAGCAGAAAAAGGCACAATTCTTTTAAAGCCCAAACTAAATCTCCAACCTAATTTATACAGAGTGTAAGGACCATGAGATGCCAAAAAGCCACCGTGCCAACTAGTCACTCAGGATTTCCGTGAACACATTTTCTGTTTACAAAGGTGAATTGCATTTGAAAAGTTGATGCCATACTGTGCATGACAGTGCATCCTGGCATGTCGTAGAGTAGAGAAAGCATTGTTACTTCCTACCAGCTTTCCATTCCAAAGGGTTCATAGTGCCCATGGTCCTGGCTGCTATGCCACAGCATGAGTTACGAGCTGACCATAACTCATATGCTCTGTACTCACAGGAACAATTTCACAGATAAATCATAAGGTGACAGCCACATCACTAACTTAATGACTTGGGGTGACGGTCCCACCGGGTAAAAGCATCCATAAACAGCTAGGCAACAGTAATGCCCTCAGCATGTCATATGGCGTTCCCATTTGCAAAAACTTGTTTCAGGGGAGTAGATTGTGTGACCTCGATTAACAAGTCCATCCATTTTCCTGCAAACCTCGGAAAAAGAAAAGGCCACAGATCCTCCTTCATATGAAGATCCTAGTCTGTAGTGTGTGTGTGTGTGTGTGTGTGTGTGTGTGTGTGTGTGTACAAATGTACTTGTGAACACATACAATATACTATGAGGCAAAGAAGACCAGAAAGGGGAAATATTTGGTGATGAGGAAGTATGAAATCCAGGTAATGGACACATGAATCATAAAAGAAGGTATAAAGCTAACAATTTTTTCTAGTTTTAAATCTGTCATTAATTTTTTGTGATAGATAAGTCCACAAAAAATATAATTGGTAGTGAAAGTGTAATTTCCACTGGGAAGGGCCACAGCTTCAGAAAGGATACTCTAACTGTACAGAAATCCATTGAAATATTTAGACTTTGGGTCTGGCTACTCTCACTGCAGAATGCTGTTTTATGTGAAAGCTCTTTATGGTAAAGTTTTAATCCCTTTTTTCAAAGGCAAAATCAACACCATTCTTCAGGAAATAATCTTTCACTCACCAGGTAGTTCTGTATTATGTGTTCTAGATGCTAGCAGTCTATTTCCAAGGAAGTTTTGTTGCCTCATCTTTTTCTGTCTCATAAGCCATATTTAAAATGAGTAAATGAAATTCCACAAAGCATGGTTAAATTTTGAACCCCCGATGTAATGCTTTAGAAGATCATGTTCTAACCCCTGTCCAACTCTGCATTTCTTCCATTTTAAAAATTCTCTGGTTCCCATCCCGATTTCCCTTGTCCCTGGCCTGAGAAGAGCAAAGGCTGGGTGTCTAAAGCGCAGGGGTGGAAGTTGTGTTTTGCTGCAGAACACTGCAGCAGATTCTAACATGTAGACACTAACTGTGGAACTGAGCAATCAGGTTTAGGAAGCAGTTCAGAGATGGATGTCACAGGACTTGTCCAGGCTTCCTCTATATTACTATAAAAGTCAGGGCACGAAAACTCATGTGGAAAAAAAATCTGAAGATGCTATGAGTATAACTACTTAAAGCCATCATCAAGTAAAAAATTACCATGGAGAATTAGATAAGATTTCTTCACTGTTCTCATCTGTTTATTCAACCACCATGAGAATAGCGACTGTTGAGAGAAGTGAAAGATCAATCAACTCTGTGTAACACATGGCACCAAATTCATTCCTTTCTCTTTCATTCCGCCCTCCAAATCAAAATGGCATTTGGGAGAACTCACAGGGGCTGTCTTCAGGCTGAACTGCATGCGTACAATCCTCCTTCCTTCTGCCCCTCCACTTACCAACTCTACAAATGTTTTATTTAACCCCTTTGGGCTTTAGTGTTCTTGTCTATAGATCAGAAATAATCACCCTGCTCAATTAGCTTTGAGAGAGAACCACACTTCAAGAACACAAGACTTGCCAGGACTACCATGTTGATGAGACTCTGGGCTTGGGATGGGATTCTGAAAGCTGCAGCTTGTACCTAGTCTACACCCAAGAACGGTGACCACTTGGCAGCTGGCCGCATAGTCCTGGATTGGCTGAGCACACTTGGTAAGGTTTCCCAGACAGCAGAGAAACATGCACCCACTGCTGAATGCACAGGGAAAATGGTTAAATGCTTATATTTTCTTCCACACCCCACAAATAATTGTTGGGTGCTTATTATCTGTGCTACATTATCATTTTAATGGTGGTATCGATGCTTGCTTTCTTCCAGGAGAAGGTGGCATTTATGTCTTTCATCAAAGCACGTCTCTTCCCTGCTTATGATTCCAGCAAACAACCATAGCTCTGGAAAGATAGTGATTAATAATAATGATATTGATAGTAATAATAATATAACTTGCTTGGGATTATTTTGAAATAATCACTTTTAGCCATAAATTCCAAATAACAATAGCCATCCTCAGCAACCAAGCACCTCGACAATTCACATGCATGACACACTTAGGGTGTCTAAATGGAGACAGACTGGGGCACAGCCCAGAGTCTAGCTACATTGCCAAGGAAGTAAGGCAATCCCAGACAATGAGTTTGGAGTGTTTGATCTACTTAGCAAGAGTGGGCAAAGCATAGAGAACTATGATCTAGTGTAATTTAATTCAGGTCTCTGTGTTATTATTCAAAATCCTTAAATTTTATAAATGAATGCCATATTGTTGCTCTCTAGAATATTTAGATGTTCTTGCAGAACGTCCCCAGGCCTTCTGGAGGCTCCCAAGCTGTAGTAGCACTCTTAAAGCCTGGCTTTGTCATATGACATAGGGGAACAGTGACAGTTAGAGTGAATGCTCCTCATAATTAGTAAGACCCAATAGAAACCACACAGTGGTGTTGCTATTTTCATTGTTTATGGACAAAGATAAAATGCTGCTGGAGCTGTGTGTGTCTGACTCACCTAACTGCAAAGCTACGGTACCAGGCTAAGGACTTAGGTTGCATTCAGTCAGTAATGGACTCTTGTTTGCTCTGTTTTTCAAAGACTGTGGTATTCTTTTGACTGTGTTCTTAGGAAAACTAGCAAGAGAAACATGGGGATGGTGGGAATAGAGAGAGGTGTGAATGAAGAGGTATGGGGAGAAGCTTTTAAAATTCCCTGTATTAATGTCTCCAGTGAAGGCGACCCATGGGGAAGCCTGTGACTGTGATCCCCAAATCTCAAGCCAAATCCACAGGCGCCTTACTAAGCCACCTCATTACCATCCCTGCACGCCATTCTCCTCATTAATCAGGGAACTAACTGAAGCCTCTACATCATGCAGTGGCCAAATGGCTAACAGAAGGAGCAGAATCACTGTGACAAGAGTAGGCAGCTTCCCAGAGGGACAGCATGATTACCACTGAGAAGCAACAGCTGAGTTGTCCAACCTGGTTTGCACCAAACAGAATTGGACCAGGGCTCTGGAGCAAGAGAAGCCTGAAGACCATGAAGGAAACAGGCACTTTCGTGAGCAGGAGGCTCACTCAGGGGCAGCACAGGGCCGTTGGAGAGCTGGGTGTCCAGCATGGAGGACACATGAGCAGAGGGTCGGCTCCAGTCTGCTCAGTAGCCCTTATCCACATGGATGGACACGCCATCTGTGGCAGCATTTTTAATGGTGGTGGTTTGTTCTTTTTGCTTTTTCTTAACTCAAGGAGCAAAGATCCATATATGGTAGAGATATGAGAGCATAAACACACACAGAGCTACGCACACGAATGTTGCTTTTGCAAAACACAAACTTAATGCCTCTGCTGAACTCGAGTTCTCTTGAATTTAAAACTGATTCCCTTGGCAAGAAATCAACCGCTTTCACAACTCGGTGAAATATTTTCAGATCACAGCACATCCTTTTGTTATATCAGTGAGATGGCATGTTTTCTGTCTGGCCTCAACTGAAGCTGAATTTCTAATCAGGAGAAAATGGGAAGTGAGCGCAATATTAAAATACAGAATTCCCTTTGTGATCAGCTTCTGGCCCTTTGTCCATCCACCTTGGGAACCGTCTTTTGCATTGAGGGATGCTTAGCAACCACCGGATTTTTAACAACCAAATAAATATGTGATCCTGCTGAGCCACAAAAATCAGGATGGTATTGTTTACTCTTCCTAGTCACTTAGGCTGAAATATTGCACTAGCCTTATGCCAACCTTGGGCAAATAGACACATGATATCTCCTTTGCTATATAGATACTAGTGAACCTGACAAATCTTCTGGTTATTGGTAGTATCGCATCATTCAGTTTTCCCCCCCTGGCCTTAGTTACGCAGGAGCAATTTTGAATACTCTGTAAACATGTCTGTCATTGTACGTGTTTCCTGAGTGCATAGCTTTTTGTTGTTTGCTTGTTTTCCATTACCAGAGATTGAACCCAGGGCCTTGAACATGCCAGAGATGTGTTCTACCACTGAGCTACACCACTAGCATACATTGGCTTTATAAGATATTAGACAGTTCTCCAAACCTTTTTCTCTAGGGGAAAAAAATGCCTCTCTTTAAAAACAAAATGAGTCAGGCGTGGTGGCGCACACCTTTAATCCCAGCACTTGGGAGGCAGAGGCAGGCAGATCTCTGTGAGTTCAAGCCCAGCCTGGTCTACAGAGCGAGATCCAGGAAAGGCGCAAAGCTACACAGCGAAACCCTGTCTCGAAAAACTAACTAACTAACAAATAAATAAACAAACAAATAAATAAATAAATAAATAAATAAATAGATAAAATAATAATAAATTAAGTAAGTCCATGCTGGAATAATCTCACCATATACTTATACAACAAAACATTAAAATGAGTAGCTTATAAACAATAGAAATGTAGTTCTCTGGAGACTGAGGCAATTGCAGATTCAAGGTCTAGTGAAGCTTCATTTCTTCAACAGCACCTTCTCATTTATTTTCACACGGAGGAAGGAAGGGGTTAGCCAGCTCCCTATTGGAAGGCCACTAATAACATTCATGAGGCCTTTACCATCTATTCACTTTTCCAAGGACTCCTTCCTAACACCATTACCTTGTAGGTTTCTGGTTCAAATCAGGAAGTTTGAAGGGAACAAAGATATCCACGTCACAGTGCGCATGAATCTAAATGTCTTGTCAGACCTGGGCAATCTGAGGAACACGGCCAATGCTTTCATGTTTGATAACTTGACAATTATTGCTTGATCTTATTCCGTCAAAGCTTCCGGTTTTCCTCAGGGGCCATGCTTAGTCATTTATTAGGAATCAATTTTAACAGTGGTGCCAAAACTTGCTTTTGAATCCTCCAGCCCTTGTCCATAAAAAGGCAGAAGCCAAGAACCTAAACCTGGAATGATACTGTTTTTCAGGGACATTTGGAAGATGCTTCATTCTTTTTCACTGCCGCAATTGGCATTAATCATGACCGCCATTTTTTCATGGCAGGCACAATCTTTGATAGATGTCTTTCTCTTTCATCGGGTAATTTATTCAGTCAACAAGTATTTGTTGAACCACTGCTGTATACAAGAAAGCATTGTTGGAAACGCTAAAAGTACAGGTTTAATGTATTTCATCAATTCCTTTAAAAGGCTCAATGTATAGGGGGGAAATGTCAAGGAAACTCACGGAGATACATGCCATAGACCAGTGGTTCTCAACCTTCCCAGTGCTGCAACCTTTTAATACAGTTCCTCATGTTGTGGTGACCCCCAACCACACAATTATTTTCATTGCTACTTCATAACTGTTAATTTGATTCTGTTATTAATCATAATGTGAGTATTTTTGGAGACAGAGGTTTGCCAAAGGGGTCATGACCCACAGGTTGAGAACCATTGTCATAGATGAGTGTCAGAAAACATATATGTGAAGTGTCCCATTGGCAAAGAGGATAGGTGATTGTTATAACTGCTAGGAAGTCCCATAGCCGAGGCTGAAAATATGAAATTTGAGGGATGAGTAAGAAGTCAGAAAATCCATCTGTTGAACCAACAAATATTTATTCAGTGTCCACTTCATCTCAGAGGCTGTCGAGAACACTGGAGTTTTGGCAGTGAACACATTATCCACATAAAGCTTTTATTACAGTAGAGGATGGCTAATTAAAAAACTATACAGGCTAAATATGTTATTTTCCAACAATCACAAGATGTACACATGTGAACAAAAACAAAAAAAAATCAAGATTGTCAACAGTTGGAGAACTGCAACTTTCAGTAGGGTAACTAAGGAACCCACCTCTGTACAAAGGGAAGGAACCTGGAGAGATCACTCAGTGGTTAAGTTCAAATTCGACACCCAGGTTGGGCAGCTTACAACTCTCTAACTCCAGCTTTAAGAATCCAATGCCTTCTTCTGGTCTCCACAAGTACTCACACACACACACACACACACACACACACACACACACACACACACAC
>CABHPR010151177.1:0-34400 GCA_902168415.1 Peromyscus melanophrys | reverse complement strand
CACACACACACACACACACACACACACACACACACACACACACACACCTTTTTTTTTTAATGAAGATACTTCTGAGCAGAATTCTGAAGGAAGAATGAGAAGCTATGCAAATATCTAGGTAAAGTACCTTCCTGGCAAGGTACAGTCCATGCAAGTCTAGGCTCAGGCTTGGCTGCCATGGAAACCAGCATGGCTAGAACAGAGTGAAATGAGGTCTTAAGGCTTGGCTGGGACTTGAGTAGGAACTTGGAGATATTCCAATGACTTTGGCTTTCCTCTGGTTCCTTAGGATGCCAGTGGAGGGGCATAGAATGGCATGCTCTGCCTTCCAGGACCAAAGTATGGAGAACTGATGGCAAAGGGACCAGGAGAGAGGCAAGGCCAATCAGGTGGTTCTTACCCAAATGCAGGCTGGAGACAAGTCTCATTCCAGCAAGGTAGCGGGAAAGGTGGTAAGGCCGGGCCAATTTTTTGATACATTTAAATGTAAAGGCAACGGGAATAATTGATAGGTTGGATGAGCATTACAATGAACAGAAAGAAGTTGTGACTAAAGATTTTAGCTAGAACTAGGTTGGAGCACGCACATTGGTTAAGAGATGGAGAGAGCATCTCCTCTGTGTTAGGGTCTGCATGCAGGAGAGACAGTAATTAAATACAATCATTTATCATGACCCCAGGTACCCCAGAAGATCATTTCTCCGTAGTTAAATATAAATAAAACTCTACCCTCAGCAGAGAAAAGCTGGAGTGAAAGATCTGTATAGACTCAAAAAAGAGAGACACTCAAGGTAACTCTCCTACACTCAGCCTCCTTTCCCCAAATTTCTAGATGACACCAACCTAAAAGGGAAAAACTGAAAGCTGGAAATCAGACCATGGTTTATGAGAACAAACTGGAGAAGTAGTCATATCTCAAATAAAATTTTCAGGGAACATAATGTATACAAGGAAAAGTAATAAATTCGGTAAAGTTAATTACAGTAGGAAAGATAGATTCCAAAGTGAGAGAAAGTGCTCAAATTGAACTGCAATAGTGAGTTATAAAAACAAAAGGACATTGTACAGAGAAAGGAAAACATCCAGAATTAGAAGTCGGGGTTTCCTTCCTGATGTCAACCTGAGTCTCCTGGGGTCACTTGCTGTTTTCATACAAAGATGTCTCTACCCCCAGAGAATGCACTGATGTGCTAATGAGTGACAGATAAAGATTGCATCTAAAACAGCATTTAAATTTCTATTGTGCTGAGCAGAGATGTTTTTAAACAAGTATGAATGTGTTGTGGACTTAAAAAAAGAACACATCGAAACCGTTTCCACTCCTTTAGACTTTATTTACTGGTCGCCTCTTGTGTACCAGCCACTATCCTGGTGCACTTCCAGGGCCCTCCTTAAAATGAAGATAAACATTGGATAAATACTTAGGGAGTGAAGCACCAGTTCCCAATAACTGTCTTACAAATGCCAAGCTCCATCCCAGAGGGCTTAGAGACTACATAAGGAGTACTGGAGAGAGATTTTTAATGGGAACTTATTTAACTTGTAAATATCGATGTGCAATGGGAAAACTATTTGGATGGTGTTAGTGGAGACCTCTAAGAAGTAGTTGCCAGCATAGAGTAGATAGATGTAAGCACTTTATTAGGGCATATGTCCATGTGGAGAAGTAGAGAGAAAGGCAAGAGGTAGCAAAAGCCACCAGACCATGATGCAAGTCTTACCACAATGAAAGATGGACTAGGTAGGAGGTTGGAAGCATTCTAGTTTGTCATATGGTTTAAGGAAAGATTGTCCATAAGCCAAACTTAGTCTGCCTTCCTTAGTATCCTGCCTTGCCTCAGTTCCTGTCTGGGAACCGCCTGTAGGAGGTCTAGCCTCTACGAATAAGTGGAGACAGGATGCTTGTCACAGCCCAGCACTTGGGTCTTTGGTCATTCACATTCCTTATATTTGAATATATATATATATTCCTTATATATATTCTTTTGACCTCAAGAGAACAGGTTTTGTTGTCATAAAACATTTCCGATTGACTCGAGCTAATTGTATTAGCTATTTATTTTGTGATACTGGCAAACTATTTGTGTGTTGAATAAAAACAGTAGCTGTGATATGCACCGCACAGTGCCTGGAGTGTAGACGATGATCCATGAAACATTGGCCTACACTCCTGCCTCTAGCTGCACAGTGCGTTCATTTACTCAACATGGAACTTTGATGACCCACTCTACACAAGGTAAGAAAACAAAATGTGATTATGCAAGCAATAGAATTGAAGACAAAAATCTCTGCCTTCAAGATGTTTTATTGAATAAATTGTAAGCACAGAGTACTAATATCAGTAGGAAGAAGGAACACTTGCGTTTAACTACTTGAATTACAGCTATTGGTGCATGAAATTTAAGATAATTTCCCCTTCCCAAATGTGCTGCTATGATCTGCAGATGGCTATGCTGATATGCAGTGTAAAGTGCATGAATGAAACTTGGGGAAGAGCCTTTAACGCAGTAACAGCAATGCATCTGTATCTGTCCAGCCCCTTGTCACATGGTTCTGTGGCTTAGTCCTTCTTGTGATACCTGCCAAGTCCCCCTGTCAACATTGTCTACACGTCACACTGGCAAGGGTTCTGTGTGTCAGTTTGCACTCCAGAATGCTTTCCCCAATGTCTTTTCAAAACCCTTGCATTGGGAAGATGGAGCACTTGCCTTATAGATCCAAGCATGTGAATTTGTGCTCAGTGTATCCAGACAATGTCTGATCAAAATCAATTTAGATGTGGCTCTGTTATACTTCAGTTGTTCAAGAAGTTTCTTTGAAGGAATCCATGGGACACAATGAATATTCTGTGAAAATAGTTGTAGTAATAATCATTAACTAAACATGTGTCAATTGGAGCTGAGGGAAACTACTACCTGCCTTGGCTGGTTCTCTTCTCCACAGCTATGAACTCTGTGTGTGCAGGGCAATGGGAAAGAGGGTCAAAATACAGCAGCCTGCATTTCCTGGAGAGTCCAGAGTCTCACTGTTACTATCTCAACAGTCAACCAAATGCCTTTGGGGAGATCCATTCAAATTCCTCTTTGGACTATGGGATCATTCAATATTCTTAGGGAGCAATTTGTGCTGTCACTCTCACGGGTCACAGTATGAGCCCAAGGAAGGAATAACAGTACCTGCTGCTGTGTATTTCAATGACCGCCTCACAGAGGAAGACACCGGAAGCTCGGGAATATATATAAATTATAAGTTAAAAGCTGAGACTGCATAAAATCCTTCTAAGTCCAAAATCCAGGGTTTTTCCTCAGCCACTTTAACTCAACTTTTTATTTTCATAATAATGAAAGTCCACCCCACCCCATACCCCTTGTCCTCAAAGTCTTTCTAGACTTTTTAAATCCAAATCAATTCTATGAAATAAATACAATTTTTTGTCACATAGATTTGAGCTTTGGAGAACCACAAAACATTGTCATAGCTAAAATAATTTGTACTTCCCCAAAAAATCAATTTTCACCTGGCTGAGTGTGATATTTTCCTACCAAGATGCAAACTCCACCATTCTCTTTACACACATCATTTTTTCAAGATCTGTGAGCATTAGAGTTTGAAGAAAAGCAAAGTCTGCGATGCAATCTTCTACCCTCAGAGAAATTACAAAAATTATAGCCAACCTCACCCCATCAGACTTTCAAAACTCCAAGCCACCAGATTCCATAATTCTGATTTTTAATGTGTTTAAGTTTACTGAACAGAAACTACAACAAGGAAATTCACTTAGTACACAAGTAAATGATTCATCAGTGATGTTTACTGAACAACTGTGTGGTGCTATCTGCATGCAGAGTATATTCTTCTTTATGTTGACCCAAGGGCATAGATACATTAGCAACTGTCAGGATGGGTTTTCCTTGCCTCTTCTATGTGGCTGATATCCTTGTGATCACTTAGAAGGCCTTGTTGAAATTCATTGGGCTCCCCAATCAGCTCATCATAAATAATATACACCCCTTTCATACCACTCACCCCCACCACATACACACACGTTAATGACCCTGAATGAGCATCATTAGGGGTTCTTCTTTTATTCAGAAGAAAGGATTTTGATTGATCCATTGCTTATAAGCAGAAGAAAAAAATAGCAATTCAAAACCACATTTTGAAATTAAACCTTCCGTGATCTGAACAAGTATGATTGTCAGTTCTTTTATGCATTTCCAACATTGCCACAATTAATATTTAAAAGGAGCTTCGCCAAGGACATATTTAGAAGCAGAAATCTTCATATTCTTTTTCTGGTAGCCTCTTTCCATAGCTTCACAAAACAGGGGGAGCCCTGTGGAAGCAGTGGTGGTTCTGCCAGAGGAAATTGGGTAGGTGACTACAGGGGCTTATCGGTGAGCCTCGGCAAAGCCTAGCTGCCACTCACCTCACAAAAGGATGCCCAGGAGCTGAGGAAAATAGTTCTCTGGCCCTCCATCAGGCTTATGCCCAGCACCCAGGGGATAAGTGTAGATATTTATAGGTAATCCTTTCTTGGAAAGGTCAGGTTTTATGATGTGTTTATGACCCTCTCTGAACAAATACATTCACTTGCATTGGAATCTGGGGAGATGGGGGTAAGCAGATTCAATTTGCATCCAAAGCTCTGTGCCCAGTTTAGGCAGGGGAGGTTTACCTCTGCAGCTAGCATCAAATATTAGAAAGGAAGCCACATGTTAATGCTCATCTATGTTCCTTCCCATCTCCTCTTTCTCTGCATTACAGTTTTCCCTGTCTCTCCTGCCACCAATTTTCTTTCCCACTTTGAGAGACAACCGTTTGAAGATGGGTCAAGTACTGTATTTTGTTTGCTAATGAAGAAACCCAGAGTTCACAAGTCAGGTTAACAATATATATCAGAAGTGGGTCACAGTGCCCCGGTTGACCAGACTTCACCCATGCCTACTCAAGAACCCACCTACCAGAGTGAGTTACTTTGGACTTTCTTTGGGCTACCATGACTCTGATTTCCATACTCAACCTTAACCTCTGGAAAGATGATTTCATTTCTACCTGATTTCTCAGTGTTGGGGGATCATCCAATTCTTTATACCCAAAACTAAACATGCAAATGCACACCTCTTAAACAAATCTGCTTCTCTCTGCTTATAGAAATGGCACAATCCTTCCCCAAGTTACCTAAACTCAAGAGCATGTGAGCACACACTCTTCAGTGACATCATCTGCTTGGACAATGGGTCTTTTCCCCATTCCTCCTTTTACTTTTCTTTTTTATTTTAATAAATATTTTTATTAAGTCTTTGAGAATGTCATACAGTCTGTTTTGATCATAATCATATCCAACTCTTTTCCTTATCTTCTCCTAGATCCTCTTTTACTGACCTGCTCCCCTAACTTTGTATCTTCTTTTTTTTTAAAATTTAATAACCCAGAAAACCCAAGTTGTTGTCTATGTATTTAGAAGTGTATATATCCACTGAAGTGTGATAAATATATCAGGAGCCACCCCTTAAAGAAAACTGACTCTTTGTGGGCTGGAGTGATAGCTCCGAAGTTCACAGCACTTGGTACTGCTCTTCTAGAGACCCAACCAGGATTCTCAACACCATCAACCTGCTAACAACTGCCTGTAACTTCAAATCCAGGGCATCCAGTAACCCCTTCTGGTCTCTGCAGACACTAGGCATGCACATGGTGCACAGACATACATGTAGCCAAAATACCTATACATGTAGCCAAAACACCCATACACATAAAATAAAAAGAAATAAATCTAATTTTGTTTTCTAAAAAGAAAATTGATTCTCTGTCCCCCAGAAGCCATTGCTGTCTATAGCTCCTCAGTTAGAACTCATGACCCCCTTCCCACTCTAAGCCACAACGCTGACTGTCTTGATCTTGTACCAATCTTGTGCAGGCAACCATAGCTGCTGTGAATTCATGAGTGCTGCGATCCGGTTGCGTTCAGAAGACATTTTTTCACCATAGTGCTAGTGAAGTCTGGCTCTTCCAATCTTCCTGCTTCCTCTCCCAAGGTGATCTCTGAATCTTGGAGAGGGAGTATGGTACAGACATCCCATTTGGAGCTGAGCCTTCCACAGTAATTTATTCTATGTTGTTTAACCAGTTGTGAGTTTCTTCACTAATCACTATCTGCTACACAAAGCAACTTCTCTGAGGAGTCTGAGAGTTACACTAATCGATGTGTGGGAGAATGTAAATTTAGAGGGCAGTTCAATGCTATGTCCATTTAGGAAAAAAAATAGTAGTAGCAGGTAGTGAGAACCCCAACTGTGAGCTCTTGGCCATACTTGCTGTGTCAGGCATGTGTTTCTGATGGTAAAGTAAACCTTAACTACAAACAGAAATCAGTTGGTTTCCCTCATGACACTGGTAACACTATTGCTCCTGTGGGTGTATCTTTTGAGGCTAGTCATCATGCCAGTTCATGGGGTTCCCAGCTGAGTAAGACTGTTAATGACTTTTCTGCCACAGCAGGCTGCATTATCACCTACTAGTACTATAAGAGCTAGCCAAAATGAAGGAAGCTTCCAAGTCAGTACTAACTTGATTTCTCTGTGTCCTGTGACCAATGTGTGTACTGTCTTTAGCAATGAGGTCTTACCACCAAGTTATTGAGAGCAGTGGCAATATCCTGAGTGGCTCAGGGGACCCGTAGGACCCCTCTGACCAAAAACTCAAGAGGAGATTGCCACTGTGGTTGTTTTTGGAAACCTATGGCTTCTGTGATGAGCATAATACCCATATGCTTTCACTTATTTGTGCCTCTTATCATGCAACCTTTAGATTTGTGTGTTTAACTTTGAGTAACTATAAAACTAGGAAACTAAAATAAGTTAATTGGCGGAGGTGGAGAGAAAGATCTTAAAGGGGGGGAGGTAAGAGAACACAGGTAATATGAAGGGGAAAGGTGACATAATAGAGATACAGGTTACAAAGGGAAACAGCTAGGAGTGTAGGGCAGAGAGGGCCATTGAGGGAGAGATAAGTAACTAAAGATATTTGAAAAAGCCGTATTTTATAAGCTGCATACTTCATGATATGATTTCCACGGCTTTCAAGACATGAAGAAAGTAAGCCCTAACAGAAACCTGAGTGAGTATAGTTAGTAACCATATATTATGTTCTTGAATTTCACTAAAATAGTAGACTTTTAGTCATCTTGTTACCAAAAAAAATTCATTAACTATGTAGAAACTACGTTAATTATTGTGATTTAGCTATTCCATGATGTATGCATATCTCAAGTAATCAGTAAAGGGATTTAATCTGAGGTGGTCCAAGTCCTTGGTTTTCAGCCTGGACCAGTTCACCCCTCTCTAGGCAACCTTCTGGTTCTCCACTCCCAGGAGGTCACCATATTGATGCCAAATTAAATGAGGACACCAGATCTACATATTGTACATTATGCCAGAATTCCTGGACTCAAGTAATCCTCCTGCCTTGACCTTCAGACTAGCTGAGGCTAGAAGTACATGTCATCATTCCAGGCATTTCAAGACACTATACTACACAATTTTGATTTGTGAATTCAAAAAGCATATAAATATACTGATATTAAACAAATAGATGCAAACCTACATAATTCTTAACCACTGTACCATGCTCCCTAATAATGACATAATCCCTGTCCTCTCATGTTCTACTTGTAAGTAAACACTTACAAGGAAGAATAGCAAATATTCTGATTCAAGGAGAACCAGAGTGCCATAGAGACACAATGAAAGAACAAATATTTGCCAATAACGTGAGTAGAATTAAAATCTGAAAGACAGTATCGGTTTCCTCTTCCTCTTGGGCTGGTCCCTGCTCAAATGCCTTTAATCTCATTGCCACAATACTTAAAATGCTTCTTGGATCCCTCACATTCTACAGCTGTGCACTGAAGCCCAAACTCTGTTGGGTTGGATTCCTGCCTAGTTCTACCGAAGTCCAGACCCAGGTAGCATTTTTGCAGCTGGTTCAATTCCATTGGTTTTGTGCCCACTGGTGGAGGGGCTGGATCAAATGGTAGAAGACATATATATATATACTGAACTTTCTAGGGACTTAACTCTTCAACCTTGGTAGCAAGTATCCCTCCTGGGTGAACCATCTCTCCATCCTACTGCGTTAATTATGCGAGAGACTTCTATATTGTTTCCATAATTAAGATATTAATGTATGTTTTCACCAATTATGCGTAAGATTTCCCTTCTCAACACTTATTTTTCATTTGTCTTTTGATCTATCCATTCTAAATAGAGTGCAATGATACTTTCAGTTTTATTTGCATTTTCCTGATGATTAGAGACATTGAGTATTTTTCACCTGCTTTTGACTATTTGCATGTCTTATTTTGAGAGATGTATATTTAAGCCTATTGCCTAATTTGAAGTCAGATTACACATGGAATTTTTGCTTTTGAGCTATTTTAGTTCCTCATGCAATCTAGATATCGAGCCCTGTCGGGTGTATAGTTTACAGATATTTTCTTTCATTCTGTAGGCTATTTCTTCACTCTGCTGAGTGTTTCCTTCACTATCTAAAAACTTTTATGCTGTGGGATGGTCTGTATGTCAAACATGTTGCTTATTGGTCAATGAATAAAACACTGATTGGCCAGTGGTCAGGCAGGAAGAAGTATAGGCGGGACAAGGAGGAGAGAATTCTGGGAAGTGGAAGGCAGAGGAGACACTGCCAGCCGCCACCATGACAAACAGCATGTGAAGATGCCGGTAAGCCACAAGCCATGTGGCAAGGTACAGATTTATAGAAATGGATTAATTTAAGATGTAAGAACAGTTAGCAAGAAGCCTGCCACGGCCATACAGTTTGTAAACAATATAAGTCTCTGTGTTTACTTGGTTGGGTCTGAGCGGCTGCGGGACTGGCAGGTGACAGAGATTTGTCCTGACTGTGGGCCAGGCAGGAAAACTCTAGCTACACTTTTATTTGACATTGTAGCATTTGTCTATTTTTTTGCTTTGGTCCTAATGCTTTGGAAGAATTACCCAGTCTTCACCAATCCTCACGTCATGAAGTATTCATGGATTTCTTCTAGTAGCTCCATATCTCTGCTCTCGCATTTTTCTTTATTTCCACTTTCAGTTGATATTTTTTGCACATGCTGAGAGATAAGGGTCTAGTTTCACATATCCATTTCCCCAGCACCCTTTACTGAAAATACTGTCATTTTACTAATACTGCTTTCAGAAACCTTGTTGAAGATAAATTAGCAGTACATATGTGAGTTTACTTCTTGATTCTCTGTTCCACTGAAATGGTCTTAGACCTCGTTTTTAATGCCAATACATAACCATGTATTTTGGTTATGCTTGTTCCATATTGTATTTGAAAACTAGATAGCACAATGGCTTCTGCTTTATTCATATAATTCAATATTTCTTTGGCTGCTTGAGTTGTTTGTGTCTGTAAGAACTTCGGGATTTCTTTTTCTGTTCTATGAAGACTGTCATCAGCATTGATTAAGACAGGGCTTCACTGCACAGTCTCGCCTAGCCTTGAGCACACCGTGTGTGTCATCCAGAGGGACTCATGAACCTTCTGGCTTATCTTCCCAAGAACTGAGAGTCCAGCTATACACCACCACATTATGTACGTCATCGCTATTTGGTAGGCCTTGTCTTAAATCTCTAGTTCGCTTTGTGTAGTATGCATATTTAAATGATTTTGACTCTTCCCATCCATAGATATGGACTGTACTTTAATTTGTGTGCCCTCTTCAATTTCATTAACTAATGTTTTGTAGTTTTCATTGTGAAGACTTTTTAGTCCTTTGATTAAATGCCTTCTGGTGTTTTGTTTTGTTTATGTAGCTATTGTAAATAGGGCTGCTTTCTTAATTTCTTCTCCAGATGTTCACAAATGGAATACAACAATGCTACTAATTTTTCCATGCTGATTTACATGTTGCAATTTTGCTGAACTTGTTTATTAATTCTGGTATATTTTAGTGGAGTCTTGAAGGTTTTCTATACAGATCATGTCCTCTGCAAACAGTGACAATTTTACATCTTCTTTTCCAGTTTGAATGTCTTTTATTCTTTCTATTCCCTATTTGTTATAAGTGAACTCAATTAAGCCTTATCGTCCTCCTTTTAGATTTCAATGACCTTATAATTTTAAAATATGTCTTAATGATTTTATGAATCTATAAAATTTATTCTACTGGATATGAAGCTCCATGAGGATAAAGACAGTTTCTTTTGCATCTTTATTCAAGACCTGGTACCAGAATGATTCTAGATAGAAATCCAGAATTAGGGAAAACTGCAGGAGTTGCGGACTTCCCAGCCTCGACTTTTCCTAGACTTCAATAAGTGATCAAATTTTGCCCATCCTCTTCTCTTCTTCCTGGGTTGTTCTTGCATGACCTATTCTTTTTTTTTTTTTTTTTTTTTTTTTTTTTTTTTTTTTTTTTTTTTTTTGGTTTTTCAAGACAGGGTTTCTCTGTGTAGCTTTGGGGCCTTTCCTGGTACTCACTCTGTAGCCCAGGCTGGCCTCGAACCCACAGAGATCTGCCTGCCTCTGCCTCCTGAGTGCTGGGATTAAAGGTGTGCGCCACCGCCGCCTGGCTGCATGACCTATTCTTTTATGCATCATCTTCTGTTACTTATATTTAACTCAGCAAGTTTTTATCGTAAAGGGCCAGGCAGTGTCTCTACTAGCGGCAGCGAGCCATATGGTTGCTAAAGGTGGCACCTATTCAGTTCCTCCTGGACAGTATGGAAACAGCTCAATGGGCCAGCATTGATGCTGGCACAAGCTTATCAAACTCTTGATTTAACAAACACCAAATTGTTCTGAGAATTCCCATTCCAACCCACTATTTAGGCTAGTTGTAAGTGATGGTTTTAATCTTTCCCAAATGCCCAGAATTGACTGACCTTTTCTTTTATCATAAATAAAGCACTTCAATGTCCCCCTCCATCACTTCACCCTTATTATGCCTGTTAGCTACCTTGAAAAACCCTAGCCATCCTCCAAAATCTAGCTCAAGGAACTCAATTTTTCTAAAAATCTCTGAGATATGACCAGAATCTAGTTATAAATTCTTCTATCTTGTTCTTGGTAAAGAATCTTTTGATTTAGAAGTCTCCCAAGTTTAGATTGGGAGACTCCAGGATTGCCCCACCTACTACGAAGGGAGTTCTTTTCGAAGAGCCGGGCCTGTCTCAGTTGTCTCCAATAGTCTTCAGGTATTGGCACAAAATAAGCATTCAGAACATATTTTTGTACTTCTATCATGACTATTCCCAAGTGAGAAATGCAACCACTTCCCAAGACCCAAAGGCATGATTGTCTCGGGCTTGGTCAGATAATATCAGGCCGAGAAGTCAGGGAGTGGCCAGGGAAGAGCACAGCAGCCAAGGATTCTGGTCAGGGAGTGCAGAACCGGTTCTTTGCGGACTACTCCTAACAGTGTGAGGCAATCACTGCCTTTTCATTCGTTTTCTAAAGAGTGGAAAATCATACGTCTTGCCAAGTAGGCTTGCAGATATTTCCTCATGCAGATTAACCACTCAGTGAAAGCAAACTGTGGGCAGGTATTTCAGAGCTTGCGGTGGGTGGCAAGCAGCTCACGTGGGATACCGCACTGTGTTTAGAGCGAGAGGGAAGAAGACAGGAAAGGACTACAAATTGAGGCATGAAGAAACAGAAGGGAAAGGAAGCGCTATGTTCCTATCTAGAGGATGTTCATATATATGTCAACCATAAAAGGCCGACATAAAGAAAATGAGAGACAAGGTCTGAATAACTCTTGCCCCCAATTTTTTATTGACAACAACAACAATGGAGGTCATCTTCCTCCCTTCCCTCCCCTTCCTCTCCTTGTCAGCCCTTGTTCAGTCTGTTACAAATGTATTGATGTCTTTTATCAACATCTCTAAAAGAGAAAACAAAAAAACCTACCTGTACATGAGCAGAGGACTGGAGGTAAAAACCACCAAAATCCACTTGTGAGCTGTGTGCACAGCCCCGGTGGTTAAGTTCATTCGAAGGTGTCTATCTCCAGAAGTGACATTTCTGGGAAGTTTTCTTTTTAAAGTATAAATTCTGGATAGCCCTAGACACCTAAATGTCAAAACTTAAAATCGAACTTCAATACTGCTCTTAGATCGGAGAAGGAATAAAGTCATATCTACCTTCAGGTTTAATTTTTTTCTTCCTGGGTCATGACTCTGGAGATCACGTGATGTATACGTGCTTGTTGGCCCCTTCTCTGTATCACCTTGGGAAGAGCAAGCTCCACATCTGTCTCATTGATCTGACTAGGACAGAGAAGTGTATATGCAGAATTCAAGCCAAAGGAAAACCTACTCAACTGGTCGGAAATACCCAGACTGACTCTCTACAGTGGTTAAATGGCCCATATAACTCTTTAATCTCCCTCCTAAATGCTATCAAAACAGAACCATGTCGCTGTTTCATCAGCTACAAAGTTGGGCTCGCTCACTCAAACAAGCAGCTCTTTGCTCTTAATCCTCAGTGAGAGCCTGGGAGTGTGGTCCACATGTTGGAAAACTGACACGTGAGGACTTTTGGCCACAGACCATCTCTACTATTGGATTCTGCCAGAAAAGCTATAAATCTAGAATTCACTTTTTGATACAGAGCCCGGGGTGGGAAGAGAGGGAGTTACATGGGGAAAAAATTGAAAAATAAATGAAAAGAAAGAGACCAGTCCACAAAGTTATGTAATCATCTACATAATAGCTCTGTGATCCAGAGAGGACCAGAGCTCAGACCTGATTCTTTCTTCTGACCTCATTAATTAATCTCCAGAAGATCTTGTGTCAATTCCCATTAACCTTGACATCTTCCAAGCTCATCTTTAAAGTGGAATACTTTTCTCTACCTTGTTCACATGTTTCTAGGGAGACTCAAAATACAAAGTTCTGAAAATGATCACTTTTGCTGTTATTCCTGATGTCTTCTGAAGAATAAATAATTGATGTAAACAGAAAGAACCGGGCATCTGCGCGGCCTCTAACCATCATGATGTGAGGGATCAGCCTCCCGTGTACTCGGTTAGACAAAGAGGTCCATCTGTTACCTAAGACAGAAACCGTCTGAGGACTCTTCCAACTTTGAGATTCAAACTTTCTTGTTTCTTCTAGGTGCCCACTTGAGGTGTGAGGATTTAAAAAAAAATACACACACACACACACACACACACACACACACATACACACGTCAGAAATGTCACATGTTCTCTCCCAGCTGAGGTTTCTAGCTCCAAAATTTCAGATGTGAGTACACAGCCCGGAGTAACCACAGAAACCAGGAAAGTAAAGATGGAATATTGTGGCAGGGCAGAGCAAGAGAGAAGGGAATAGCAGAGCACAAGTGGTCTGAAAGGGGAAATGAGAAAAATGGGGGTTTTAATTAGGGAAGGGGGAACATAAATTTAGAAGGAGGGAGGAGGGTAAAATAACAGTAACAATATCTAAAAAAAAGTCATGACTCATACTATTAACTACCTAAAAACAGCTGTAATGCATGTAAGGCAGTCTACAAATATACATATAAAGTTTAGGTGAAATTTGCCCATCTGGGTTGACAATGCTTACCACTCCCACCCCCAAGAGCCATAGATCATCCGAAAAACAAGCAAACAAACGAAAAACCAACAGCAGCAGGCACAGCTGGACAGTCAGTCCCTATTGCTGAAGACATCATGCACTTTAGACACAGGCCCTGAGCTGACTCTGACATAAAATGCTCCTCCCTGAGAGTTAGGTTTCATGACACCAGAAGGCACCATGCAAGCTTCCAAAGGGGGGAAATAGCCAAGAGTCCTACCCAGCTACGACACTTATTAACCACGTTCATATTTAGCACTGCATGATAACTCTATAGGTACAGGAGTGGTACACATCCCTTGCTGGTAACCAACAGTTCTTTAACTGGACTTAAGACACATTTAATAAGAGAAAAATCAACCTGGTACTGGAAACCGAGCCAACTATCCAGGGCTGGTGACGTCATGGATCTTAGAGGAGGATCTACAAAAATTGTCACTTTATTAAACCAAACCAGCACAATCCTTAACTACATTCTAAAGGTTTGTCCTTACACCCAGATATAGTGCGGTCCTCACCCTTCATCAAGGAAAATTTTCTTTGCAACAGACAGAGAACATTACAGAAAACCCAACCAATCAGAATGCAGTATTGTGGAGCCCAGTCCACATAATGCATCTATAACACATTACTGCACCTAAGGCTCGGTGATCATTATGGAAGAGGGGAGAGAAAGAGTGTAAGATCCAGGGAAGAGGAACTTTCAGTGAGATTGTATCTCCTAGTAATGTATGAAGCTGTGGCCTGTGGTGATATTGTGTTCCCCAATATATTGTGCACCCTAATAAATTTATCTGGGGTCAGAGAACAGAACAGCCACTAGACAGACATAGAGGCCAGAAAATGGTGGCACTCACACCTTTAATCCTGGCCATCTGGAGGCAGAGATCCATCCGGATCTCTGTGAGTTCAAAGCCGCACTGGAAATAGCCAGGCATAGTGACTCACACCTTTAATCCCAGGAAGCGATGGCAGAAAGCAGAAAAGTATTTAAGGCGTGAAAACCAGGAGCTAGAGCTGGTTAAGCTTTTAGGCTTTTAGCAGCAGTTCAGCTGAGATTCATTCTGGATGAAGATTCAGAGGCTTCCAGTCTGAGGAAACAGGATCAGCTGAGGAAGTGGCAAGGTGAGGTGGCTGTGGCTTGTTCTGCTCCTCTGATCTTCTAGTGTTCACCCCAATAACTGGCCTCAGGTTTGATTTTATTAATAAGACCTTTTAAGATTCGTGTTACAGTGGCCATAAAGTCTCACCAACATGGATGCCTGAATATGACCTGAACAAAAATGACGCCAATAGACAGATTAACACAGAAGGAAAGTTCATGGGACCTCAACCTTATACGAAGAACTACTGTGAGCCAGAGAATGTAGCTGGTAGGAGAAATTGCTGTTCCAGGGAAGAATATCCCAGTTGGTTATCCAATATCAAACAGTCTGCCCTAAAAAATATACAGGTCACATTATGTGGAGTGAACAGGTTGCATTTAAGGTATGTGTGGGGGGGTGTGGGTGTGTGTGTGTGTGTGTGTGTGTGTGTGTGTGTGTGTGTGTGTGTGTATCTGTGTGTGTGTGTGTGTGAAACAAAGAAAAAGAGGCCATGAATTTGAAAGAGAGAAAGAAAGAAGGTATATGGGAGGGTTTCGAAGGAGGAAAGGAAGAGGAAAACAATGTAATTATATTTTTTTTAAGTATTTAAAAATAAGTGCCAATGGGAATAACCATGTTTTCTTAGTACCTACTCATCACTTATTAGACTCCAGCAGGAATAGGACTGAGTCCTTAGTCCTATTTTGAAGCCTAACGAAATGTTACCTTCTCCTAAAGTATCTGATCCTTTCAAAACTATTCTTCCCGGTTGAAATTCTTCATTCTTTTGGCTTCCATCACACCACCATTTCCTGGTTTTCTACCTAACTCTCTGGTCACCATTTCTCAGTCTCCTCTCCCTTCTTTTCCATAAATGCCCCTTAAAGATTGATTCACATGCCCAAGGTACACTCAGTTTTCTCTCTTCTTACCCCCAATGCTAACAGTGGGAGAACCTGACTGTGGATATGTGATGGGTATAACCAGTAGAATGGGAAGCACCTTTTTTTTTTAAATCATATGCTAAATCGTCTCTACTTCAGCCATGTGCTTCAACTGTCTACTGGGCTCTCCCAGGAATCATCTACAGTAAAACACCCAAACCCCATAGCAAAGCGCACATAGCTCCCCAGAGTTGACATCCCCTACATTTGAAATCTTGTCTCAAATCTACAGAGACAACTGAACCAAGCTCAAAGGAATTCACGAACTTTAGACTGACAACTGTTGAACCTGCATGGAACCGGACTAGACCCTCTGCAGACAGGAGACAGTTGTGTAGCTGGATCTGTTTGAGGGGCCCCTGGCAGTGTGATCAGGACCTATCCCTGGTGCATGAGCCGGTTTTCTGGACCCATTACCTATGGTCGGAAACCTTACTCACCCCCTGATAAAGCAGGGAGGGGCTTAGTCCTGCCTCAACTGAATGTACCAGGCTTAGCTGTCCCCTGCTCCCTGTGGGAGAACTTACCCTGTTGGAGGAGGGGATGAGAGGGGGGTGGAAGGTGGGGAGGGAGTGGGAGGAGGGATGAGAGGGGGATCTGTGGTTGGTATGTAAAATTAAGAAGAAGAAGAAGAAGAAGAAGAAGAAGAAGAAGAAGAAGAAGAAGAAGAAGAAGAAGAAGAAGAAGAAGAAGGAAGAGGAGGAGGAGGAGAAGGAGGAGGAGGAAAAAGAAGAAAAGGAGGAGGAGGAAGAGAAGAAGAAAAGAAAGAAAGAAAGAAAGAAAGAAAGAAAGAAAGAAAGAAAGAAAGAAAGAAAGAAAGAAAGAAAGAAAGAAAAGAAAAGAAATCCTGTCTCTTGGCGTGGCTACCCAGTATCTAGGATTCAGACAGGCATCCCTTTTTGTGAGAATCAGACTGACAAATTTGGAATCAAACCCTAGTTCTATTGTTCGCTCGATGCACAAAACAGCCTGGTTTCCCAGACCATCTGATTCTATATTTCTAATCTATGAAATGAGTATCCTGAGAATGTGATTAAACATTCTGGCTTGGTCTCCAACAGCACTGGGCCTTTCGGTGAGTGTTGGTTCCTTCCTCTTTCTCTGGAGAAATGCTGCACTACTTAAGTGTGCCATAATTCATATCCCACATCACTGTGGTTTTGCATATGCTGTTCCCTTTGCCTAGAATCTTTCCCTTTACTACTCCAACCCCCTTTCTGCTAGCCATACTATCACACAGCTCATAAGGGCTTTAATTATCCAGAAATATTTCTTTCAGAAGCCCACACTGCTGTTACAGCCAGGTCCTCCTTTCTCAAGGGCTCACCGCTCTTCTTGATCACCCTCTGACATTATATATATAAAACCATCTCCAAAGCTAGGTTATGAGCTCACTGAGAATTCCATGTATTGATTCCAGCTGTTGACTTAATAGAAAGCTGTCTAATAAAAGAAAAACAAACATTGTAGTAATTAGTCAAGCTAAGCGGGTAGAGACAATTTATTCCATTTCCATATTAGATACTGGCATCACAAATACAGCCTAGATTGTAGGTAACTTCTGGTTGCTGAGGTACAAAATTAAAAGGTTTTCTTTACTTATGTGTCGTATACCCAAAAAAAAGGACACAAATAATCTATAGATTCAGAGTTCTTCTTTAGATCCATTATATTCAATATCAAGATTTATAAAGAGGTGTACCTATGCCTGAATATCTTTTGAGACAAGCACTCAATAATATAATGGGCAACTATATTGGTTTAAATAAATAGATATACAGTAAAAACCTATAGGAGTTGTGCTGGCTAGTTTTTATGTGAACTTGGTACAAGCTAGAATAATCTAAGAGATGAGCCTGAAGAATGTTTTTTTAATGATTAACAGGTAAGGATTCAGCACACCAAGAAAGAAGCATTCACTAGAACCTAGCCTCACTGGTACCCTGGGATGGATTTCCAACCTCCATGAAAACAAAAAAATAAGAGTCTATTGAGTAAAGCCCCACTCTATGGTATATTTTCACAAAAGCCAGATGGTTTAAGATACAGAATGTGTGGACCTTTATTATTTTCTTCTTTTAATTCAAATCCACGTTGAAGGTTCTACATGATCTTGGCTACCAGGCTATCTCAGACACCACAATGCACCTAGTTCATAAGAAGATCTTTGTCAGGAACTTCAAAGGAGTTTCTTTTCAGTGGAAAGTGTCCTCTTGCTTTTTTTCCTCTCTTTCTTTTAAAATCAAGGAAATGGACGTTTTTAAAGATGATTAATCAGTGTTTTAATTTCTCAGAAATGCTGCAAGCAAGAAGGAAAACTGTACTCTTAGAGAACCTAAATAAAAGAACCAATGGAATAAAAATTATTCCTTATGTGGAGAACTAGTCTTTTCTTATCTACAACCCATATCTGCCCTACCTCCATCACTGAAGAGGTAGACACACACCATCCACCTCACACACATACCACATACACACACACACACACACACACACACACACACACACACCACACCACACCACACCACACACACACACACACACACACACACACACACACACCACATATCATATACATACACCACACACACATCACACATACACACATACTGTTGTTTGTTGTTTTTAATCTTTTGGGGGGCCCACCATCCAGCTCTCAAATAAATCACACAGAGGCTTATTCTTAATTATAAATGCCCAGCCTTAGCTTGGCTTGTTTCTTGCCAGTTCTTCTTAAATTATCCCATTTATCTTTTGCCTCTGGGCTTTTACCTTTCTCTATTCCTGTATGCTTTTCATTACTTCTTACTCTGTGGCTTGCTGTGTAGCTGGGTGGCTGGACCCTGATGTCCTCCTCCTTCTTTTCTCCTGTTCCTTCCTTTTTTCCTCCCAGGTTTCTCCTTCTATTTATCCTCTCTGCCTGGCAATCCCGCCTATCCTTTCTCCTGCCTCGCTATTGGCTGTTCAGCTTTTTATTAGACCATCAGGTATTTTAGACAGGCACAGTAATGTAGCTTCATAGAGTTAAACAAATGCAACATAAACAAAAGTAACACACCTTAAAATAATATTCTACAACATATACCATACACATACACCACACATCACAACACACACAACACACCCATACACACACCATACACCACATACACACCACATGCCATACACACACATACACACCACACACTACACACACACACACCACACACTACACACACGCACACACACACACACACACACACACACACACACCATATCACACACACACCATATCACACACACACACACACACACACACACACACACACAGCCTTCTAGGGGTGAGGATATAGTGTACTATTAATTAAAAAAAACAGTAATCTATTGTTTCTGCAAATCAGGCGTCTATCTTTGGCATGAGATTATGCTGGGTGAATGGGTGTACAATTCTCAGCTTCCTACTGCCAGAAGAGGCATGAATCATCAGACCAGCTTGAGTCACCTGATGTGTCATGTGTGTATCCCATGGCTGAGATCCTAATGTTATAAAAGCTAGGGTTTCAAAACAGGAGACGTCCAACTATCTCAGTGGCTTCTCTTCTCTGTCTAATACCTTTGTAAAGCTGCCATTATGTGTAGGCTGTGACCTTCACCCTTGTGAAGACTTTAATAAAAGCTATATAGTTTATTTCTTAAACTTTGGTCACCTTTATTTTAAGAGGCCCCAGACCTTAGTAGACCCTCAGACCTTAGCACAACTGACTCCATGATGGAAGGACCATTCAGACTGTAAAACTCAGCACATTAGCACCACCTGCCCAAACTAAAACAAAGGCCTCATCTGCCGAAGTCCATAGTTGTGGGAAAGTCTCTAAATATACTAACCTTATAAGCTTTTTGGCTTCTGGAGTTCTGCTTCTGGCTAACTGTTCTTGTTAATTGAAGCATGTCAACCCAAGGCATGATATTTGTGCTTAAGGGAGGGGGTTGTGGACTTGGGAAAACAGGGAAATGAATGGGATTGGGGTGCATGACGTGAAACTTCCACATAATCGATAAAAAAATATTATGTTGGAGGGGGAAAAAAACCTCACCTTGAAAAAGGCTCAGTTGTTACACTGAGTTCCCCAATACCCCATGTTGTCGCCTGCTAGCTAATACTTCCTATTTGATTTAATACATGTCTGAGCAGTCTCTTCTGTTAGATGTCCCACAACACTTGTGACTGCCTAATGGACATAGTCGTTAATTCTCACTTTTCCCTTGAAAAATCCTCTGTTTATTAAAACAAACAGCTACCAATGATAAGGATGCTAGGTTTCAGGTTTCCAGTTCAGACTCCATCTTCTGTCTCAGTTGGCAAAAGAGGCAAACTTGGCCATGGAACTTTCTACGCAAACCTCCACAGGCAGTTACTACTACAGAAAGAATGCAAAGCTGTGATCTTGAACAGGACTCCAAACTATAGAGAGTGCTAATCTTTCTTCTCCTTCATGAGCAAGGAGCATTCTCTTTCTCTATTAGAATCACGCCAGTCTGGGAAAAAAAACATTCCCACTCCAAGCTCAGCTTCCCTCATCCTACACACTTCAAATGTGAAGACTCATTAATGACAGAATTGAGTGACCTCACCAAAGGTAACTTCAGGCTAACAAAGCCCTACTAGAGGTCATCACAGGGCATTGCTTTACCTCACTTCGCAGCAGCCTTCCGTCTCAAAGATGCTGCGCAAGATTGTCCCTACAAGGATTTCTTTCAAGGTTGAATGAGCTAATTTGTTTAATGGACTCCCAACAATAACACCACCTAGCTAACAATGGCTGCTCTTGTTATCACTGGTGTTGAATGAATCAGCAGACTGTTACAGAGAGAATACTGTTCTGGGGAGCAAAATGTGTAGAACTGGGTCCAGATGATTTGTCTTAGCTTGTATGGCATCGGACAACTCACTGAAATTGTCACATCTCAATACCCTAATCTAGAAAATGAGGATCATTTCAACACTCATGAAGTTTCTTAAGGAATGGCAGAATCAAGTGGGAAAAGATGTTGAGAGCCTTTTGTGGCTTGCAAAGAAGGATATGAAGCTTTGTGATCATAAACACATGAGGGCGAGTAGAATGTGGTCAAAGTCTAGACCCTTAACGCGACTGTTACTGCACTACACTCCCATAGCAGCCTCCTATCATGCTCTGTCACCCTCTCCCATGAAGGTCTGCTCTTCCCTGGCCAGTTAGTTTTCATTCCATTTGACAATGGATCATGCTCAGCTGATAATGTTGATAAGACTGGACCGTTTGGTAAATAGTGACTTTCAAGGTTCTATTATTTGAACACTGGTTTCATATTGACCTCATGAACACGATATTCATAATGCTATGGGGCACATTTCAAGGCAATTTATGGTACAATTTCAAAACGATTTCCTGTACATTAGCTTACTTAACCCTCATTGCGACCCTGTGAGGTAGGTAGTTGAAACTACGTTCAAGAAAAAAAAAATGGCTCCAGGTGGCCAGCAGAAAAACTTGAAGCTGATTCACAATGTGGCACCATAGCTAAAACTGCACACACACTGTAAGCCTTGGCTACCTGGGACTCGTATTTCAGCTTTCTATACCTCTGCTTGAACCTCGGAAAGTTGAACTCATGATATCTTGGTTTTCTGACTCTTAAAATGCAGTTTACAGTAGCTCTTGGCTCATAGAGTGATTGAAAGAATCAATGTCAACACGTGAAAACATTCAGAAGACCTAAGTGCTAAGTGCATGTTAGTTACCACAGTGTACCCTAGTATTGAATGTTCTCGAAAGTCTAGCCCCAATCAGCCTTTCCAGATGTTCTGTTCTCCCTCATCCACAGCAGATCTGACACACATGGCACATTATACATAGATACTTAACAAACGTTTGTCAAAGAATTAGTTAAGGAAAGGATGAAGATAAATGTCTTCTATGTCTGCCTCCATGTCCGCACCCTGCTTGGTTCATAAGGCATTGCAGGCTTTCGTTCTCCTCAGTGATTATGTGTCCTGTGAACTTTTGTCGCTTCAGCAAAATTAAGACTTTTTGGTTGTGCCTCGTTTGACTTTTCCAAATTGCTTTCATCTGTATACCACTACTCTAAAGAGTACATTCCTCATCATAATCACCTTGGAATGGTTTTTTGGATAGTACAAATGATGAGATAATATTGGGTTATTTAATTATATTCTTGATACGTGCACAGAAACTAAAGCAAATAGCCATGGGAATCATCTCTCAACCTACCTTGAAAACAATTGCATTCCTTTACCCTGAAGAAGTTTGGTGTCATTATGTTGCTGGGTGCTGAAAAATAAAAGAGCAAGAACAACACTCCTCAACATTTTCATATACCTACCTACCTCTTCTGCCTTTAAAAAAAATAAATCTGTAACTTCTCAAAACTAATATTCATCAGATCAGTTAAGAAGTATTGCTAAATTTTTTGTCATTGCTTAGCGTGTTCTTACTATGTCCTGTGCTTTTTGTGTAACACTGGGTATACTAAAATACAACATTACCTGCAAAAAAAGTTATTAATGCCTTTCGAATAAGACAAATTCAAATTCAATGTTTCATCCAGTTTTACCATGTGTTTAATATATTTTAAACTTCCACATACACTATCTAAAAGCTAACTCAATATATCCACTTTACTTCCTAAATATTTGGATTGGGAATATCAGTGAAGGTTTGTAATGCTATGATTTTTCCACAGTATTGCAGATCATACCTTGATTTCTATTTGTGTCTCCTTTATATTTTGATGTTGCAAGTCCACAGGGAGAAAATACCTCAGTAAACAGAATGAAAAGGAGATCTTTCAATGTCTTCTCCATGCCTTCTCTCCTAAGTGAAATGACATTTGTTTCTAGTTTATTACTTGAAACAGATGCAAGATGAGAAGACTCCAGTACGCATGCAGTACTCCAAAAGAGCGTTTGTTCTGGGGTTAGCTCAAAAAAATCAATCATTGAGTTTCTCCTTTTCTACTTTCTTTACCCAGTATTTCTAATACTATAGCTCAGGAAAGTCAATATTTTTACATCAAGTCTTAAAATTATGACTTGTTCTGTTTCCAGTTATTAGAATTTTAGTGTGTCTTGTTTTATTGCTGCTAGTGTTTGAGCCAAGCAACAAGACTAACATCTTACTACTACAACCAGGAACATGAGGGGTTTTGCTCACAGAAGAAATTTCTTGGGCAAAAAAATATTTTTCCTTCTCTATTGCCTCTATAATTTTTCTCATTCTGAAACCAAAATTTCAGTCACAAGGCTAGCCAACATTTTTTTTTTTTTGCTATTTTCCAAACTATAAAATATTTGGTCTGGGGGAGAGACATTCTATTTGTCCAAAGTGCTTATTTTAAATGGTCTTTAGTTTCAAGAATTTTCTGCTGTTGTTAGAGTCATATAGAAAAGTACTTGCCCATCGCTTTCCAGTAAAAGTTTGAAACAATTCTTCGTAGTCACCTGGTTTACTGTTAGTGACATGGCCATAGGGTCCTTTGAAACAAGCTAATTGTCTTCTAAAGTTTAGTGAAGAATCCACCATTTAAAGGCAAATGAGAGGGTGTGGACAATTTCCTGGAAGCCAGCCCTGGCCAAACTGGTTAGACACCAGCTTTTGCACAAGGGTAACCAGAGGGTGAAGATAAGAATGCATTGTAGTTCCTAGGACACAGCAATAAGGAAAAAGCTTGGCCTCTACCCCACAAGTTCTGTGCATTGTTCATGGGGCAGAATCTGTCATTGGAATTCAATCAGAAATGTATACCCCCAACAACTGTGCCAAGATTTAGATTAAAAAAATTTGTCTCAGTAGTGTAATGGGTTAAAATTTAAGGACTTCTTGGAGTTCGTGGAATCCTGCAGAAGAGGGAGAGGAAGGAAGCTAGGAGCCAGAGGGGTCAAAAACATCACAAGAAAATGGCCTACAGAATCAACTAAGCAGGGCCCATTGTGACTGAAGTGACAATCAGGGAGCCTGTATGGGTCTGGCCTAAGTCCTCTGCCTATATGTTATGGTTGTGTAGCTTGGGGTGTTTGTGCTACTCCCAACAGTGGGAGCAGGGGTTGTCTCTGACTCTTTTGCCTGTTCTTGGGACCCTTTTCCTCCTACTGAGTTGCCTTGTCCAGCCTTCATATGAGGGGATATGCCTAGCCTCATAGCAACTTGATATGCCATGTTTGGTTGATATCCCTAGGAGGCTTATCCTTGTCTGAAGGGAAATGGAGGAGAGGTGGATCTGGAGGGAGAGGGGAGATGGTGGGGGAGGGACTGGGAGGAACAGGAAACTGCAGTGGGGATGCAAGATGTGAGAGAAGAATAACTTTTTTTAAATTAACTCTTTAAGTCATTTTTTATACCCTAGTGTGCATCAACTCCCTAAATTATAGAATGAAAGGATCACAACTACTCAAAAAGATTTTATCACAAATGACAGAAACAAAACAAAAGGGGAACCCTGAAAACCAGAGAGTTTAACTCATTACCAGCCTCTCAAGGCAAGCTCATGGGAGGTGACTGAGCTACAAATTCAACTTAAGTTCTAGATACCAACTCCCCATATCTTCCTCCTACAGTCAACACATGTCAGGGGTCTTCTGTTTCTCTTCCATGAGTCTTTAGTGAATAACAGAGAAAACACTTCTCTGTCGAGATGCACTTTTTTTTTTAAATTGTCAGATTACCAGTAGCCAACATTCTCTGTAGCCATCTGGGTATCTAACTGTCATGAAGTGGTACCCCTGGGATGTCCTAGAGTTTACCTTCATAGGGAATGATGGTTTATGATGAGCTCGAGGAACAGCTCAAACAAGGATTCTTGTTCATGTTGAGGCAGTACAACTGCTTAATGGGTCTCCACAACAGGGGAATATAGGTTAACTTTTTTCTAACCAAATTGCTCTGAGGAAATCATAAGAAGACCTTTTGTGTAGCCTGTTTCTTGATCAATGAACCAAGAATGTTTGGAATAATTTCAAAATGAACATGGTTTAGATTTCAGTGTTTATCCAAGTTCCTGGATTTCTCTTCTTCTTTCCCAGCTCCTTACCTCTTTCAAAACACAAAACTTCTAGTGAGCCATGATAGCACACATCTATAATTTACTCTCAGCATTTGGGAAGCTTAGGTAGGGTTACCACTTCAAATCTGCAATCAGCCTGGGCTTCATAGTGAGTCCTGGGTCAGATCTGTCATACACAGTTAAATCCTGTCTCAAAATAACAACAACAGGCCATGGTTGTGATGTTGCATGCCTTTAATCCCAGCACTCAGAAGGCAGAGGCTAGTGGATCTCTGAGTTCAAGGCCAGCCTGGTCTACAGACGGTGTTCCAGGACAGCCAAGGATACACAAAGAAACACTGTCTCAAAACAAACAAACAAACAAACAAAAATTCCATTTCTCCTCAACAACCAGCCTCTCTCTTGTATTTCAGCTCAGAGAGCTTGTGATATTTGCCCTCACTGGTGTCCGTATTAAAAGGTTCCTCAGGAAGGAGCCAAGACAATAGAAACTCAAAAGGCCTGTACATTCTTCAGAAGAATAAGGAGCATATCCACCCTTTGTTCCTGAATAATAATTTTTCTTCCCCTTGAACTGTGAGAGATTGACTCAGGGAGACTTCTTGCTGCACCGATGGAAACAAAGCTGCATTGAGATCTCATGGAGAGGTTTGTCTTCCCAAGATGACAGTGAATGAGTCGACGGTCTTCATTTACAATATGTTGCATTGGCTGGGGCTGTTGTTATACAGCAAAGCAAAAGCTTTGGAGCGCCAAATGTGCGAATTTGTTTGGTTGTTTTTTAATCTCCCTGTCCCTTCAAAGAAGATGGATAGGGGGGAAGGGAAGTAAAGAGAGGGTGAAAGAATACAAAGGACGAGAAGAAAGAAAGAAGAGATTTTTTTTAAAAGACAGGAACCAGGCGGCGGTGGTGGCGCACGCCTTTAATCCCAGCACTGGGGAGGCAGAGGCCAGCCTGGTCTACAAAGCGAGTTCCAGGAAAGGCGCAAAGCTACACAGAGAAACCCTGTCTCGAAAAAAACCAAAAAATTTTAAAAAATTAAAAATAAAAAATAAAATAAATAATAATAAAAAACAGAGGACAAAAAGAGAAAGGAAAAGAGGAACTGAGCTCTCAAAAGAGAGTGAAAGATAAAGAAATGACAAGATTCTAATTATGTGATAGAACATTTGAAAAGACAACCCAAGACCTGAATACTTTTACGATGGTAAATATGACAGCAAACTTTGTCATAAAACAATGAGGTGACACCATAAGTTTTAAAATAATAAATGGTGCCCTTGGTGATGATGCGTGACGTCCAATTCCCTGTGGGGTTTAAATGGGTGCCTTAAACTTGACTTTGCTGGGAGAATAGATGGCTGCACACTCAGGACAATTGTAGCGGTGACACTACTGTGGAACCCTTGCCAGCTGACATTTGAACACTGTCTAAACCAGTTCCTTGTTCCTTGAATGAGCTGCTCCCTCCCAAGAGTCTATTATCTTGATTGTATCCACATGGGACGGCCTCAGGGTTCAAGCTTGGGTTTTTAAAGTCCTTGATGACAACATGAACTGCTACCAGGCAACAAACTCATTGAATGCCCATTTTGAATTGAGCGGCAAACCAAGCTCACTAAACTAAAATCCCGGCCAAAAGATTGAACCAATTCTTAGATTCTTAGAGGGACAATTATGAATGGCAGTTTCCCTAGCAGGACTGGCTATGGGTTCAGTGGCTCCCTCCTGGGAAACTACTAATATCCTATACCAACAGAAGCCTAGATGGCCAGACACTAGGGACTGGCACATTTCCTAGAAGGTGGAACTTTTAGTACTGAAACTCAGAAAGTCTGAGGAAAGCCAAAAGCAAATTCATCATCCTTAGAAAACTTCCCATCAGTCATTCTTTCCTTCCTCCCATCCGGACTTGTAACTCATCAGTAAAACTCAGTGGTTCACCAGGACTCAACCTTCACGTTGCTTTGCAACCATCTGGTCATGAGACGCACCCACCTCTCAGCTGGACCCAAAGCAAGGAAGGAGTCTCAATGATGATTACATTTCTGAAAACTGGTAGAGTATGACACGTAGAAGAGTTTGCTGAATAGAGACAGTTGAGCAACTGAAATGATCTGCTAAGTATCAGCTGAATAGGGATGGTGGCACCCTCAGGCAAGAAGCAGTGTATGATCTCCCAGGCTTCTCAAGTTGACCTTAGCTTCAGCAGGAATCCATCTCCTCAAACTGTTTCAGCTTTGTTTTTGACTATGTGGTTTTCAGGAGACGTTTCATACACTGGTTCAGAGTACATTTCCAGAGTGGGACTAATCTGGGTTAACCCAGAGAAGTCCCCTAACTTCTCTATGGATCACTACCCTTGCTTGCATCCCCCTTAGAGATGTAGAGAAAGCAAAATGAGACACTTCTAAGTAGACTGACGGAAGTAAGTAGATACCTGTAAGTAGACTGATGGTAAAAATGTGTACACGGTAGTTATCATTAGTCTATTCAGAGTTTTCCTTCTAAACTCCAAGTGAATAAAAATGAGAATAGTTAAAAACAATATGTATAATGAATTCTCAAAGGTTCCTTTTAAACTCTAAAGCAACTAAGAGTTTTTAATATTTTTGTACTAAAAATCCACTCTTGGATTCTCTGTCTATGCCTATAATGGGTACAGTACTACAATCCAAGGCAATCATCACGAGAAAGCCCACTGCGTATAGCAATGAGGAATTTGCTCATCTCCCCATCCTCCCCATTTTTTTAATTAAACTTCCCATTACATGAGCCATTTACTCAATTTTCACTGAACTTTTCCCAATCCCGAAAGTCACTGGACTTGGTCCAACTACTATAAACTTTTACTGCTCTCTGTGTTATTGCATAATGATTCCTAAGAGTTAACGTTTTACTTTTCTCCTAAAATAAGGGATTTGCTTAAAGGAAGAAATCTCGTTGTTAGTACTAATGATGCCAAATCCAATGCTTTATTGCTTTGCAAAGAACTGATAAACTATCTGAACAAAGTTTAATGGCATTAGTAGAGTGCCGGTTATTGGTGTGGTATTTCATTTTCTCCCTTCTCTGTTCTCCTTACTTCTGATTACACCTTTAATGTTTACATAGCCAAAGAAAATATCGTTCTGTGGGGATAAAAACTAGAAATAGTATACAAACAATGTTTCTTTAAGAATAAAGGCCAAAAGTACTTTGCATTGTTATTTCTTCCAAAATGATGGGTTTAATTCAGAGTATAGGATGCTGCCACAACATTCCCTTCAGATGTAATGCAGTCCTCAAAACCAATGTACCCCAGGAAGGCATGCACTAAAAATAATGGTGCTTATGTAAAAATAAAGAAGCAAAAGAGAAACCACAGAGCACCCAGGGAAATTTGAGAATTCTGAGAAGCTGGTGATAATGAACTAGGTTTTGCATTCCTCCAAAGTAAATCTTCCTTGAAACTATAGCAATTAAAGCATCAAATTATACACCCCAAACTTAAGTGACAAGGTATCCCTGAAATCTAAAACTCAAGCAGGAGAAGACAGGTCACCCACATATGCTAGCCATTCTATGTGCAAATGTATATATATAGTGTGTGTGTATGTGCTACGAAATACATATATAATATATTTATATTTACTGGGACATTACACAGAAAAATTACTCAAAATGGGAAGAGAGGTCATATAAAAGGTAGAATGTTTATTTATATCTTATATTTATTGAATATATGAAACCAAATCACTTAATAGTGATTAAATTCATGTAGAATGCTAGCAAATATTGATAAAACCTCACAGTAGCCAGGAGGTAAAGGAGAAACTGTACCTCTTAAAATGTTAGCATAAGTAAACACAGTTATTGAGACAAAAACAAACTTCGCAAATATTTTTTAAAAAAAGAAAAGAAAAAAATTCCAGTGCAACAAATAAAATTGACCAAAAAGGGAAAAGTATAAAATGTTATGATATTTTAAGATAGTGGAAAATTTGAATACTTCTCAACATGAAAATCAATGACTATAAGGACTTTTAACTTCTATTAAATAATAACATTGTTGTTATAATCTTTAAAGCCAAGAGTACTTACTTAGAAATACACAATTAATCTGTGTGGATGAAAGCAAACACTTTCCAGTGCTTACTTGAAAATAACGTGGGAAGGGAAGTAGGGAGGTAGTGAATAGCCATTGCTCTTACATGAATATTGTGACCTTAGGTAGTATCATGGAGGATTACCAGGTCTTATGTATGCCTGACATTTTCTACAGTAGAATGGTATGATTTCATGCATATTACTTATATTGGAATTTTCCAGCTTCCCCAAAGCTAAAAAAAAAAAAAAAAAGAACTTGACAAGATAATCAAATGCAAAATTATCAGAATCTCTTCCATCCATGTCATCCACCCTAACAGAGATCTCTGCCAAAAGGTGAGGTTCTAATCTAAAAGAGAAAGGGCATCAGAAAAGAGTGTTTCTATAGTTGATCCCAAATTTCATAACAAGTACAGTGTAGAGACTGACAGCTTACCTAGCTGCCGTTTACCACCATAATTCCGTAATTCACTAAGGGATGAGACTGTTTCTAGCTCTCACAAACTCAATATCCAGCACACAACAGGGACTCAAATTCATGCTTTTCAAATGAGCGGTAACAAGAAAAATGAAGAGAAACACAATTTTAATTCACAACTGGTGACGTTAGGCTAAAACATGATGATCAGTCACCCTACTAGAGAGGCTCATATTCTGTCTCATTAAATACACACATGTACACACACATGTATACACACACACACTCACAAATAAAACATGCAAGGAAGACATTCATTCTGTTATATAGCTAGGAAAAATGGGGTCTCAGAGAGTCTATGGAACTGACTCAGAATCACAGTGAGGGACTATGGAAGACTCTCATGCATTAGGTCTGATGGGCTCTAGAGCGCAGTCTTCCCCCTCCAGCTGTCCCGCTGTCTACTTGGAGGCAAAGAAAAACGGTGGGCTGGAAAGATCCCACGTCCACAAACTGGAGAAGATGCCCTATGGGCACGTGCAGGAGCAGAGCAGCCGGCACACGGCTACCTACGTTTAACACCAAGGCAAACTCTGAAAAATGCGCGCATTCACATGGGGTTGCCTTGGTGTTCTTCGTTTTGTTCGAAACGATGGGGTTCTGTCTTTGTAAGCCACAGTTCTGAAAAGACAGAACGCTCCGTTCTGCATCAGATCTCCACACAGCTGCACATTGCACAGGGCACCGCGAAGGGTCTTATTTAAAAAGACACAGAAACACAAGGTTCTAGTGAGTCTTAATATCTCTGCATGCCCCTGGGAAAAGAGAAAGTGTTTCCTCTGCCTTTTCTTCTTTCACTTGGGGCTTTAGAGGGACTGTCTGTCATGGCTTCTATGGAACTACCCATTGTCCCCACGCCCATGGAAGGCCAATCTCAAGACTTTCTGTTCTTAAAATGGCATGCATATAGTCAGAGTTAGTTCTGTTCCTTTGCTGGGGAGAAACATAAAGAATACATTCACCAGAATAGGTTTTTATTTTCAGGGGAGGAAAAGAGGAAAGGAATAGTGATGAATGAACCTTTTACTAGTGAGGATTTTTAAACAATTTTCTTTTACTAGTAGTCATCTCCCAGAGTCCTGTGAAAATATTTTAACCTGGGAAGGAAGATGCCATCTTGTAATGATATTTTGAGTCCACCATGAAGTAAACTATTTAACATCTGGCATACAAAAGAACTGAAGAGATCCCAGAAGGATGCTAAGGTGGTGCCCTGTGCTTAAAAGTTCAAATAAGTTCACAATTTAATACTTATTTGCTCTCAAGTAAAGGAATTTCCACAAAAGTTTATAGATAATGCCTATTCACATAAAGAAGCTAATGCCACAAAATGTTAATTTTCATTCACCTGGGAGAATATTTTCCAATGGTTGCATGCAATTAGTAGATGCTTCTGATAGAGTATGGATGAAGATGTTTCTATATAAAACATAAATAATATTCCCTTTATCTCTTAATAGATCAAACAGCCTCAGAATTATAAGTTGACTATCAAATATATGCTGACATCTACCCTAAGGCCGTTTAAATGGGAGGGCAAAAGTACCAGTCTGCTACCCAACATGTTCTCACCTTCTCATCAACCGCATTATTTGCTCATTGTTACATTTACAGAGTTATCAAAGGCCCCACTGAGTGGTTATATGTTTTAACATTGTTCTTTTGTCTTTCACAGCGTTTTTTTAAAACTCCAGAATCATGAATCATTTTATCAGCAACGAAAAGATAAAGCCTTCCCTACATAAAAATATTTTTTAAATATAGCAAAAATTAATGATCACTATCTACTCTGTCAGATCCTCTGCACAGAACTGCATTCTCTTTTACAGCATTCTTTGCCAGGCACACAGGGGAGCTGAGGAGATAGTGGTTAGTGGTAATTATGATGCATCCTGCGCTGGTCCACAAGGGACATTTGCTGAAGATTAAAAATAAACTCACAACTAATTGACTGCCAGCCATAAGCGATGCTGCTGGGACTTCCACACTACAAACTAGAAAGAAAATGACTGAGCAGACCTTGCCAAGGACCAACCCAGAGATTAAAAACAGTCTTCTTACTTGACTTGCCTACAACAAGACCAATCCGATGGAAGTTGACTTTAGAGTTTTAGCAGTTCCCTAAAGGGCTCACTTTGAGAAATCAGCCTTTCATTATAGGAACTGTAGCTCATTGCCCTAAGTTGCCCGTTTTAAGCTGGCTAGGAAGAATTACCTATTGAAAACTGAACCTGATGGTGGTAGAGGCTGGAAGTGCAGCCATAAGGCGACACCGATAACTGCCTCAACTAGGAAGGAGTTAATGTATGACATGTTGGTGACAGAAAAGATGGAGGAGTGGGTGGTGATGCTTTCCCATGTCACAGACACATCAGCTTCTTGTTCTCATCTCTCTGTTATACCTGCTTCCCTCATACCTCACATGTGAGGAGTGACCCAGAAGACTGTCATTGTCACCCAAATGTGACAGGCAGTTGTCAGAGAACAATCAGCTTCCTGATGAGCTATGAGTAGTATGAACACAGAGGCACTGACGACAAGGTTTGTTTCCTTCAGGGCTCTCATCGCAGCCTCTGGCAAGGACCAACCTTGCTAGCCAAGCTCTGTCAGCTAAGTTTTCTCTCTCCTTTACAATCTGTATCTTTTTTTCTTTGTGGATATTGGGTTTTCTCGAAGCCCACATGCCTTCTCCTTCATCCTCTTTTACAAAGGCTGACATCAATGATGGTTTCATGATCGACTTCACTTACGTTCGCTGATATCTGCTTCTCTTTTACTCTTCACTCGACATGGGATTTCACCCCCACACCTCACTGAGGTTTTTTGTGACCACATGACCAGTGCAGCCTAAAGCAAGCCGAATGACATTCTGGACCAAGGCTTTCTTAGCTTGGCTAGGACTTTCCTTCCCTTCTAATCTCTTGCTGTGATAAACCCTGAAGCCTGGCCATTTAAAGCCAGTATCACAAGACAGTGAGCCTCTTACACCCTTAATCGCCATGTGATGTTGTGTAGCAAAGCACTCCCTGGCACCAGGAATGTAAAACAACCTGAAAATATATGGTGGTGACTACAGCCTGACCTGGCGTGCAGTGATATACCAAAGAAGAATGGCCAACATTAACCAGTACAGGTTCATAAGAACGATGGTACCATGACTTATATTGAACATGAACTCATTGAGCTGCTCCGATGAAAGCCGGGCTCTAAGCTGGACATAAGGAGAAAAGATCATTCTGCTGCCTACAAGGAGCTCATTGTTAAATGGAAAAGATGGTGGTGGCGCACGCCTTTAATCCCAGCACTTGGGAGGCAGAGCCAGGTGGATCTCTGTGAGTTCAAGGCCAGCCTGGGCTATAGAGCAAGATCCAGGACAGGCACCAAAACTACACAGAGAAACCCTGTCTCAAAAAAAAAAAATGGAAAAGGGGGGAAGGAATAAATGCACGAATGTTCAGGACAGAAAGTCATCTCCTTTTTCTTTAATCAGCTAAATATGGCACGAGAGAACTGGAAGGATCTTTGTCTACACAGAATGCAGCTGCAACTTAATAAACTGGTCCTGCTGTGTTTCTAACGTCATTACTTCGAGGAGTAGCACAACCTTCTATTTACATGAGTGTGTCTGACGAGGCAACATCTTAACTTCTGTCTTCACCTTTAAAGTGGAAGGAAAACAGGATTTCTCCATTTTAAAATACTGCATTGGGATTAGTACCCCAAACTGGACATGTCTATGTCCTCCGAGTTCTTGGCGAAAACAACCTCCCAGGCAACAGTTAGTGGCAGGTCTCTGGCTCTGCTTCTAGAACCTAAGAACAACTGAAGAAAAAAAAAAAAGCCACTTCCCTGATCCCTGGACTTCTTAAATGTCAGCCATTCCACAGGTCTCAAGCAATTACCATGTGCCAGGCGCTGGGCTAGGCTCCTGGAATGACCCAGGGAACAAAGCATTGTCCTTAACCTCATGCCACAAACCAACAGATATTAAGTATTATCCTCATTCATTGCACAATTGCCAGTATTTGAAGAGATATCAAGAGAATTTCTTTGGACCAAGTTACTAAGGGACCAATTGTGGGTCATCAGAGAGAGAGATTAATAACTAACCTGAATTCAGATGAACCTATAAAATAAAAACAATATTCACTTTGAAGGGGGGCTGTGAAAATTAGAGAGATGTTCCGAGCATAGACTCATTTCTCAACAGATCCTAGCCATCGAACAGTGTCATAGAAATGTTTGCTTACGGAATAAAAACAGTGCTCAGTGCGGAGCGGGGAGACACAGTTTTCACCACGTATTAGCACTCACTTTAGAGCTGTCCTTTCGCTGTAAATATTAAAACATTGTCCTGCTGCTCCACGCTTGTATTTTTATGTTTCCTCTGATATCTCTCGCTTCCGCCAGAGGGGAAGCCCCTGTCTTCCTGTCTGCTTTGTTTTGGTTTTGTTTCTAGTACCTTTCCTGGCAACAGGGTCTGTGTAGTCCTCTGGTTACCATGGAATCCGGCTTGCTCTCATGAGCAGCGAATGTTCCAGGGGACTCAGCAAACTACAGGAAGGGACAGATTAAAAGTCCCTCGCCCAGATTATGAGTCAACAGGTCCATTTGATTCACTCTACTCCAAATGACTTCTAGGTGGGGTCCAATCTAGTATTGGAATGGCGGCTTCCAGGTTTTATGGCTTCAAACTCCAGATCTACCAAATTGTTTTCATCTTTATTTGCAAGATTGTAAACAGTTTAAATAAGCCTCTTGATTTTACCATTCTTTCATGTGATGATTAACTCTTTTATTGCTTCTTAAATGAACTTCGCGGCACTGTTAGCTTATTTCTCAGTACAAGGGAATTGGGAAAGTATGTTTGGAGATAATTGTAAATGAAAAAATAGAGTAAGACTAAAAGCAGACTCCTTTAAGAGAGAGCATAGATTGGGGAGAAAGAAAACCATGAACAATCAGTGTAGATTCATTGAGAAAATCATTCCATTCATTTCTAGAGACAGGAAAGTAAGTCACATTTTCTCAGAACATACTTTGTTTAATCCCCTAATGACCTTTCAAAGCAACATTTTTGTTAGTCCTATATTTTGAATGAAGAAATAGAAATTAGGGTCACGAAAAGACTAAGTCCTTTTTATAGGGTCCCAA
>CABHPR010151176.1:3555-18726 GCA_902168415.1 Peromyscus melanophrys | reverse complement strand
TTGGAACCAGCAGAGTCACATTCCTAGACCATCCCTAGGGTTGGGGCTTGGGAATCCCAGGGGACACGCAGATTGCCTGGCTGTATCATTTCATGCCACTGTGACCTGGCATGTGACAAGTGGCTTGGTCTTTCTGAACCTCAGACTTCTTATCTGTGGATAGTACCTAACAGCCGGCTGTCATGGCTCACATGATGGGTGTGATCATGGTATTCTGAAGTACTGCAGTTGTTTCTTTGTGAGGTAGGGTCTCACTTAGTCCAGGTTAGCTCTTGAATCTGCCTCTACTTCCAGAATCCTACTGAGTTTTAGGGGTGTGTGTGTGTGTGTGTGTGTGTGTGTGTGTGTGTGTGCGTGTGCGTGTGCGCGCGCGCGCGCCACTATTCCTGGCCCAATTCGATAATTGAACAGCTAATACACATTGCTCAAATTCAAAAGGCACAAAAATAAGGATTAACAGTGAAGCTTCCTCCCTGTCCCAGTCTCCCTCCAAAGACACCCACTGTTGGAAGTCCTTTGTGTATCTTCCAAGGTATGTTGAGCACATGCACAAAAGCACATGTGTGTTTCCCCCACTTACACTTTTTGCATAAAGCAGAAGAGCTGGGGAGCTCGTTCTTTGCCCATCAAGGGTTCTGATTCCCAGGTGAAGGCCTTTAGCCCAGGCTTGCCCTTCTGTACTGCTTGCCTCAATCTGTACCTGCAAGGATGTTGACACCACTTGTCCCATACTGTATATGCATTGCCTATGTTGTCCTTGCACAGCTGAGATGACCTCTGAGGTCACTACAGTTCTGACGGCCTGCCCTTTTTCCAGTATGACATTTGACTTTCTTCCTGACCCTAAAGCCTGAAGCTCTCCAGCCAGACTTCAAGGACAGGGTAGACCCGGCATAGGCTAGAGATGTCGTCTAGAATAAGTCAGTCCCCAGCCTTGATGCCTGCTCACCTGCCCTGTCTGTGTCTCTCTCTGCTCCCACAGTGGCCGTTGCCTCTGAGGACAACATATACCACAGCTCAAATGCTACCTACAGAGCCTCGGGCAGCCCTCACAAAGCTGACCAGGAAGCCCTGCTGGGGAAACTACTAGACTACCCAGCCCCTGGCCTGCAGAGGCCAGAGGACCGCTTCAATGGAGCCTACATCATCTTCTTCAGCCTGGGAATTGGGGGGCTACTCCCCTGGAACTTTTTTGTCACTGCCAAGGAGTACTGGGCGTTCAAACTCCGCAACTGCTCCAGCTTGGCCTCAGGGACGGACTCTGAGGACACAGACATCCTGGTAAGGGCTGTTTCCCTCACAAGGGGAGCAGGTAATCTGGAGCCACATCATCCTTAGGGGTTCTGGAGCGGGGTCCTTTACATGCTGAGAATATGGGTGTTGATGCAGAGGCTGTGTGGGCACAGTAGGAAGAATCCACTGGACCTAGGCCTTGCTTTGTGTGGTACCCAGGCCTCGTCTCTACCTCCTGAGGCTGAAGGGATGGAGCTGGGCAGACCCAACCCAACTTCAGACTGTCTGCCATTGTCTGTGGGAGAAGGATGGACACTGGACATGATGATTCTATACAGTGTGTAGTGGTGCATGTTAGAATACAGAGTCTCAAGGTTGGGGATTTAGCTCAGCGGTAGAGTGCTTGCCTAGCAAGCACAAGGCCCTGGGTTCGATCCTCAGCTCAAAAAAAAAAAAAAATAACAGAGTCTCTACCTCCAGGAATTGAAGGTGTGGCTCTTACAGTGTTAAGTCAGCTGTGAGGTACAGAAAATTCCAACCAGCAGTAGCTAAAATGAGGGAAGGTCGTTTTTCTGTCACAATCAACTTGGGGCAGGTGGGTTGCTTTGCCACATGTAAGTTCTCACATCCAAGGTCACCTCATAGTCCAAGCTGGCTGTTGAAGCTCCAGCCATTACAGTATCTGTAGGAAAAGAGAAAGGAAGGAATGTCTGTTGCTGGTAAGAAGTTGTATCTTCTTCCTCTTTACATTATATTGGTCCAAACTCAATCACGCGACTCTATCAGCTACAGAGAAGGCTGGAAAATGTAGTCTTTTTGTGTGTCCTAGGGCTTAAAACCAAGGCTTCACACCTGTTAACATGTCCTGCACACACACACACACACACACACACACACACACACACACACACACAGAGAGCTGTCAAATACAGTCATTAAGCATAGTCTTATATCATAGTTTTGTAACACCGTTGTAAACTAGAGGCCCTATAGCTAAGGGAGACAGAGTGTACCAGTCCATTCACCATGGCTGGGAGCAAAGTACCACAAGCCAGGTGAGTGATAACCGTTCCGAAGAAAGGAAGATCGCTTTGGCTCTTGGTTATGGCCCTTGGTTGAGAGGCTGTGTCTGGTGGTGGCGTTTTTTGTTAGTGGCATCTTCAGGTGGCACCAGGCATCTTGTGATGAGGAGAGATGAACATCTGTGTATGTGAGCCTGGTCCCTCTCCCTCTTCTCATAAAGCCACCAGGATGCAACTGTGAGGCTCCATCCCATGACTAACCATAATGCCCTCTAAACATCCTAGTTGGATTCAGTGTCCATCCTCTTCATCCCTCCCGGTGAGGAATGTATTTCTGTATAGGAAAGTTTGGGGGACTCAGACCATATGCCACCTATATCCTAAGGGGGAGTGAAGTCTTGGGAACACGCTCAAGTCACTGTGGCCTGGAGCAAAGGGACTTGAAGGGTGAGCAGGAACTGCCCCAGGAAGGAGGCACTAGCTTTCAGAGTCCTTTGTCTTATTTTTCTGCCATGAGGATCCAGATCGTCTGGAGGTCACCACAGCAACGTTCCCTCCATGATGGTGGTGACTATGTTATCCCCTCAGGAAGGCTGCACCACCACCAGGTCCAAGGTCAATGCCTAGTAAGGGAGGAGGGCTCAGAGGAGCCTGGCTGCACATGGTATTGGAGTCGTCAAGAGTATCTCTGCAGTGGCTTAGGACCTGGAAAGCTTGGCTCTTTTTACCTGCAATACTGGTGGGGGCAGAGCCAGCTCTTAGGCATGTCAACACAGGAGGCTGACACTGCTCAGCCGTGTGCCCCTCCTCCATGGGGCCCTCTGGGACCAGAAGGAATGTGCTGGCAGATACCAGCCGACCCCTCCAGTGGCCCCAGAGGTGGCTCACTTCTCTTTCTTTGGAAGCCCCTCTGAGTCCTTGGCCAGCCCTCCAGAACGTGCCTCAGTTTTGTGTGTGAGCATCACTCCAGGGCTGTAGCTCACACATGCCTGAATCATGGGTAGCCACTTCCAGAACTACCCATGACACCCAGCCCGGGGATTCTGACGGATCTAGCTGAAGATTCAGAAGCAACGCTGGCCTTTTCTAAGATTTTGCATGACACTGACTGCTGCATACCCCTCACCCCACCCACAAGGTTCTCATGCACGGAAGGGGGCCATTTCTGCATGCCTATGGATTCAGAGGTGGCTCCACGGTCTAGAGCAGAGGCTGTCACTTTATATATGCACCCAAAGAGCCCCTAGGGACAGACCACAGTGGCTTAGAATCATACTGCCCCCACATGGGACCATGGAACCAGGAGCAGCCTGAGAACTTGTTGGTGACAGGCCTGTATCGGTGAAATTATTAAGGCCACTCGACGTAGTTAAAAGGGAGGTTTATTTAGTGGCGTAACTTACAAATGAAGGGATAGGTAGGTTGCAGGGTCTGGGAAAGACGTAGCGCAGTCCGGCAGTGTTCTCTGAAGAACTCTGCTCGGTCTACCTCCAGTGTCCAGGGTCCAGGAACCAAGAGAGTCGGCGCATCAGGATCTCGGGTCTTCGGGGTCCTCTCTTGGCCCTGCCTTGTAGGCATGACAGTTACCGAAGCCTCAGTGGGGGTTGGAACTTCCAGATCAAGGTTGGAATGGCTACCCACTACAGGCCTGTTCTACCCAGATCCTGGAGTCAGGGCCTACACATTCACACAGGTGACTGATGGAATGGTGGACTTTAGGAAAGCTCCCCCAGGATGTGGTCTCTTTTGGCTCTGGACCCTGCACACTTTCTGTGTTCCTTATGCATAGACTGGTTATACCGCCCTCCTAGGGAAGCTGTGGCAAGTAGGTCCATTATTCCACACCACGGGATAAGGTCTGGCACCAGTGTCCTAGGTGTTGTGTAAACAGCATCATGTGGAACTGGCCTCATTCTTTTATGGACCTAGTGACACAAGCCATCCAGCTCTCTGCAGGCCTCGCTGACCAAAACAGCCCGCTGGACTTCCTCCAGAACCTCTCTGCCTGCCTGTCCATCTGTCTGTCTCCCCAGGGGCAGGGCTAGGCTGTGTGTGCACCTGTCCCTCCCCTGCTCGGTCCATCCTCAGGCCTGTCTGCCAGCGAAGGGACGCGGCGCTCCCAATCCTTCCCAGCTGCAGGCACTTAGTGTTCCAGGTCCCTAGGATGCTTTATTGCCGCGCTCAGGCACTGGCAGGTGCAGGCATAGTACCTGCCCGCTGCCCGCAGCTCCTGGCTCTTGGCATCAGAGATGAGAGACCTGTCACCCCCTCGATTCATGGGCCAGGCTGGGGAAGCGAGCGTGCTGGGGCCTTTCTGCATTTGGCAGGGCTGTTTTTCTTTGCCTCCTCGTTTGTACCACCCGTTGCCACCCATCTCCCTCCTGCTCTCTCTCCATCTTGCTGATAGCCCCAGTCTGCCCTGTGTCCTGAGGGCCACTGGAAGTAGGGGAGACAACTTGTTCCCGTTCAGCCTTTCCTCCAGTGTGTTGCTAAGGTGGAGGACGTTGGCCCAATAGGAATGTTGACAGCCCCCCCTCATTGTGTCACCTTCAGGGCCATCTCCCGTCCCAGGGCTCATTTCCTATTGCCTACAGCAGGTCTGGAGACGGTTTAGAAAGCTTTCTGCCTTCCCAGTCCTCTCCTCTTTGTTCTCTGCAATAAGAACCTCAGCTATAGCCCATGGGTTGGGGGAGTCCGGGGCAGCCGCCCTGGACCAAAAACCATCAGCGCAAAAGTAGACTAATTGACTTGAAAGGATAGCTCAGGGATGTTTTGAGGGCTCCGGTTTCCTCGGCCCGCCAGGCAAGCAAGGGTGACACAGGCTTTCTCTTCTATCCCTGAAAGAGCTGAGTAACCTCTTCTGAGACAGAAAGCCAGAAGCTCTGACAGGTTAAGCGACCTGCCCAAGGTCACACAGCAAGGCGGGGCTGGAGAGAAATGCACTGGGGAATTGGGTAGGTAGATGATCACAAAACTGGACACGCCCTGAGAGTGGTGTGTAGGAGGCTGTTGCGGGTGTGTGGCCAGGCTGCCTTCTTCTCTTCTGACTTGTGAAGCCCAGGGACCTGAGCTCTGACCTTGGCCTCCACCCCTGGTCCCAGGCTGTCAGGGTCTTTTATCAACATCCCCGCCTCTGTGTCTGAGGCTCCCACCTCTGTGTCTGAGGCTGTGTGTGTGTGTGTGTGTGTGTTTTCAAGTCCGTGGGTGTTTCCCTGAGAACCCCCAGGCTCCCCCTAGGCCACAGGTTCACATCTGTGTCCAGAGCACCAATGTTTCCCCGTCAGGGCCTGACCATGAAACCCAGGGTGTTGAGCCAAGCTTTGGTGACTATGGCCCAGTTTCCCTATACAGCAAGGGATGTAGGATCCAGTGAACTGGGAGGATTGCCTTCCCACTGCACTGTCAACCCTCAGGATGTACCCTGGTAAGCATCTGGCAGGTGCTTGGCACATGGTAATATGTCACAAGGATGTGTGGCATTAGTTATCACGTGGTTAAGGAGGAAAGTTATACCCTGATTTAAGGGAGGGCCTATGCTATAGGAAAACAGATCTGGGGTCACCGTGGCCCACCTTTCAGGTGGATTGGCATAGATGTTAAATGAGGTTTTTCCCTAGGGAAGGTTAAGTTTGCCTGGCTCAGCTGATGGGAGACCTAGGGAGCCCCATTCCAGTATTTACAGCCTGCTAGTCCTGTCCTAATTGCCTAGCCGCGGAATAGCACAATATGGGAGCTACCCCATATAATTAAGGACAGGCACCCGACTCCAGAGGGGAAGGGTTAAAAGGAACCGGGATGGACTGGCTACTAAAAGAGGAACTGGAGGATGGGTTATCACAGGGCTTGTTGGAGGATGATCTGCTGACCGCTACCAAGTCCCTACCATGCTGCTTGCACCCACCCACGCTGTGACTTACCATCCATCACCCACACGCTATTCTGGTTAGTGTTTTGTCTCCAATTTCCAGATGGGGTAACTGAGGCTCCCAGGTTTGAGGTCAACCAGTCCAAGGTCATTTGCTAGCAACTGGTAGAACTGAGATTTTGATCAAGCCAGAGACAGGCAGAGTCCCTGCAATGACCATGCCCTGACTTGTCACTATCCCCCCCACAGTGGAGTCACCAGGGAGCTGCTACAAACTACCCAGCCACCCAGTTCTGACTCACTTGGGCACACGCATGCCCAGCTTTGTAGACGAGGCTTATGCACAGCTAGGGAAGAACCGAGATCAAAGGGAAATGGTCCAGTCAAACGGGGTGAAAAGCAGCTGTCCTTAAGTGGGCTGCGGCTAGAGCAGCAGAGACTCCAGGGAGCCATCTCAAAGAACTTCCTCCAGTGTAAGCCAAGTTGCCAAACCTGGCAGTGGGAAGCCTGTTTCCTGCTTGGAGAATTAGAGCAACCCTACCCCGGAAGTCCAAGGAATGACCTCTCCTATAGCAGAGAGCTGGGGTGCGGGGTGGGGGTGGGGGCTGACAGGACCCTTACAGAGCAAGGGGGCTGGGGACTGGCTGGGGAGGCTTGGTATTGAGCATGGTTGATTCTTCAGTGTATCTGGGTTGTCTCCAAGCTGCATGTCAGCCAGGGATGGCCTTGGGTCTCTTTGCCTGGTCTCTGGGAGAGGCTCACCATGAGGGGGACTGGGGAGCCTAGTGAGTGTGGCTAGGAAAAGGGCTGTATAATCCTCTTCCCGTCTCCAGGGCTTAAGGACAGGAAGAGTGGGGCCTATGGGGTCTCGAGATAGGAGTCATCTGAGGGGGGTGCAAAGCAAGATGATAGGAAGCCTTGAAAAGGAAAGGCATGTGTGCCCCCCACCCCCACCCCCCACCTACTATGAACCTCTGCAAGGCCTGGACTGGCCCAGGAACCTACCCAGGCTTTTCGAAGACGTGGGAAGAGTTTGGGGTCATTTATGTCATGAATTCTGTATACCTGGGAGAGGGCAGGGCCAGCGCTGCCTCCTGGGGCTACAGGGCAGCTGGGAGAGCCGGTCACATCCCCACCTGCTGTGTGACAAGGATAAGACATGCTCTGTGGGCCTAGGTTTCTGTACCAGTGGTGTGTAACAGTGCTTGGAAACCATGAGGGAAGAAGGCCTGGCGTTTCTACTGCACGTGTTCTGAGGCCTTCACTAAAGCTGGGCCACAGCAACAGTCTTTCCTGAGCCTTTGGCTAGGGGCACCAAGTTGACCATTAGTTCTGTAATGTTTAGCGGGCATCCTGTGCCAGGCAGAGCCTTCGTAGGCATAATCTCCTGGTCGTCGCTGCAGGGGACATCACCGCGGCTGAACAGAGGCAAGGAATCCTCACCCAGTAACACATACGTGACAGCTGGGACTAAGCCGAGTATCCTGTGTGTCCTCCTTGTTAACTCCTGGGCCCTCTGTGTCTGCATTTTTTAATGTTTCCACTTCTTTTGGACCGTAATAATCGATGCACCTGGGAAAACCAATGTCTGCAAGAAAGCTATACTTCCAGGGAGTGGTATCTCTATGTAAACATGCAATGACTCCTTCAGCCTAGCTTGGCGGTGTAGGCTTGTATGTAATGCCAGTTACTCAGAAGACAGAAAGAGGGCTGGGGAATGAACTGAGTGGTAGACTATTTGCCTAGAGTATGAGAGGTCCTAGGTTCAATTCCCAGTAAAATGTGAGTCAAGCAATTGAGTAGATAAAGCCCTCTCTGCATGCAGGTGTGAGGAGCGGCATGTAACAGGCAATGGTGGGAGCCAGGCAGGAAGGGATAGTCTGCCCTTGGATTTGACCCTCTGCCCTTGGATTTGACCCTGGGCCAGTGTCCTTGGAGACTTTCGGGAGTGGAGATGGTACCTAGATAGCCTGCTGGGGGTGTTTACTAAATTAACAGGAGCTTGTTCACTAAATTAACAATCTTGTTGTTGGAGCTGATGGAGAGATGGCTCACAGGTTGAGAACACTGACGGCTCTTGCAGAGGACCCAAATTCAGTTCCCAGCACCCACATGGTGGCTCACAACCATCTGTAACTCCAGTTCAGGGAGTACAACGCTCTCTTCTGGTCTCCTGGCATGCATGTGGTCCTCTCTCCCTCTGTCTGTCTGTCTGTCTGTCTCTTTGTCTCTCCTGAGAGCGCCTTAGGAAATGGTATAGCTCACCAGTGGTATGAAAGGTGGGCAGCAAAAAGGAAAATAGAGTAAGACGGAACTCTGGCCTGGACCCATCCCATTTCGTCCTAGCCTGTCGTGGACTGTAACCTGTAATGTGAGAAACCTTCTGCCATTGTGAGGCATGAGGACATGTGTCCTCTGCTCACAGAGGTGAGTAGAGGTTGAAGGAACATGCTGGTGGCTGCTCAGATGACTAGGGCCGCAGACCACATCAGTGTTAGGGTACCTGGTGTGTTCTCAGCTCACCTCCCAAGGTGCAGATGTGGCCAGCTGCCAGGGGAACCAGACCTGCAAGAGTGTTCCCAGTATAGGGACACTGGTGTCCTAGAGATAGGCAGATATTAATGTGACATGGATTTCTTTCCAGATGGAAGAGAGGTAGTCTGTTTGGTCATGAAATTTTTAAATGTCAAATCCCAAATAATGGTGCTCCCCCCCCCCCATTCACATACCCCTACACACACACCAAAGTGAACTAAGGCACCTGCCTGAGCCCTGCCACTCCTCAAAAAGAGATAGCAATTGTCAGTGAGCTGTAAGGGACTCTAGCTACCTGCCATAGAGTGTGGGTAGGTGGCCATCAGGCATAAGGGTCGGCTGCCTCTCTCCCTGCCAACTCCCCAACACTTGACCCGTGCAGATGGCCGCTGTAAGCCATTTGTGGAACCAAGAACTACAAATGAGTCATGTTTTAGGTTCCTCGTCTACCCTCTGTTGCTAACCGCGGTCCAGCCAGCGTGCGGTTCCCAGTGTGTAACACCTGCGACGGCTCCCCGTCCCGCTAGCTCTTCCGCTTCACTTGAGGCCCTGTCAGTCACCTCTCTGGCCACCCCCGCAACTCTCACCCCCTTTCTGCTTTCTCCCCACCTGCACACTTTCCCTCCCCACCTGCACTGCCAGCCAGGCCCATCTATCTCTCCCTCTGTCTTTGGTTCTACGATTTGATTTCTTTCCATATCTATCCTCAGCATCCAGAGAGTCCCCCTCAGCATGCTACAAGGTAGCCTGGGTGTCTGTCTGTCGGTGTCTTTTTAATGTGGTTGATCATTGCGAGCAAGCTGGGAGCAAAGCAGAGTAGAGGCCTTGCACAAGCCCAAAGTTCTGTTCTTAAGGGCAGGCCCGGGTGAGAAAGTTCTGCAGGGACAGTGGACAGCCTGGGTTTCCACTAGGCTGTCACTGGTATCGGGGCGGGGGCGGTGGGGGGGCGGGCAGGTAGAGAGAGGAGGGGGGAGAAAAAGAGAGAGCGTGCTGTATGTGTGCACACCTGAATCCGGTCATAACCTGTAGCTTTGACACCACATGAATCTTCAGAGAAGTTTGTTGCCACAATGAAAACGCACGTGCGCATGTGGGAGGAAGCACCTGGCAAGGCTAGGAGAGAGGCCCCTCCAGTGGCAGCACACTCTCGACTGCTCTGTCTCAGGCATGGCCCTTTTCCCTAACTGATGCTTGGGCCCCACCTAGGGGCTATAGAAGCTGCCCTGTGCCAGCGTGGCTAGATGGGCACTAGGGAGTTTTTTAAAGAAGGTCACCTTTCTGTGTCCCCATGGCTTAAGAGAAAGAGAGGCAGGCAGACTTGGACACTCACAGTGACTGTCACTGGTGTGTGTGTGTGTGTGTGTGTGTGTGTGTGTGTGTGTGTGTGTGTGTGTTTCTCAGGCTCTTTTTTCTCTGGCCCTTCCTTCTGTGGGCCCCCCGAGCCGCTGTTTGGCTGGCTGGTTCCGGTGTAGGAGGAATAGAAAGAGGAACAGTAAAGATGTCGGCTTGTCCTCTCGGGGCCTAGGGAAGGCTTGGAAGGGTGGGGTATAAGATTGGCAGAAAGAACAGTGTCATTTTACTCCTCAGCTTGAGGCAGGGGGACCCTGGTTTGGGGAGAGCTGGTCTCGATTTCCGTGTTTCCTCCTTATTGGTAACTGGGGGCTTCATGGCCATCGTTAGGAGTGCTGGAGAGGAGGGCTGGAGAGATGGCTCAGGGGATAATAAAGTATCTACCATGCAAGCCTGAGGACCTGAGTTCAGATCCCCAGCACATGAGTAGTATGTGTGTTTAATTCCAGCATCGAGGTGGGGGTAGGTAGAGATATGAGGGTCCCTGGAGCTTGCTGGCTAGCCGGTCTAGCGTAAGCAATGAGCTCCGGGTTCAGTGGGAGACCCTGTCTCAATGAATACAATGGAGAGTGACTAAAGAGGACACCTGGTGCTGACCTTTGACCCCCTCCACATTCAAAAATACACACATGTGCACACACCCATAAGACCACATGCCATTCATGTGTGCACATACTCAAAATGAGATGAGACTGGGCTGGCCCATGAGGGCCAGAGATCAAATGCTTCAGGCTTTCAGGGCCCTAGGATGCTCAGTAAAGCTGCCATCTCAGGCAAGAACGACAGGAGAGACCATATCCCCATATTTACAGAAAGGTGAGGACCACACTTGGTCTCAGGACTGCTCCTAGCTCACCTGTGTTGGTGGTACAGGCCTGGGCACAGATCAGGTTGTACAGGGCTGAGAGGTATGTGTGGATGCCAACAGATGAGGCAGGTGTTTCTCAATAACTCAACAGCCCATCAAACTGGGAGCCGGGAGCCAAGGCTCCTGGAAAGAGCATTCCTAACATCTTGCAGCCTCTGGGGGCCTCGAACCCTCACCATTCCTGGGTCTGTCCTCCACCCCCATGTGCACACCCTCTATTTTTGTGTGTACCCCATGCCTTGGGTGTGGGGCTCACCTTCCTTCACTCTAGCCAGATCCAAGACTACCCTAGGGTCAGAGGAGAGCTCTTGGACCCACCTTGGAAGGTGTGGCATGTGATACCAGACACATGAGGATGGAGACCTGGCTTGGGGCTGCAGGCTGTGGGGACCCTGGGACCCTATGCTGGAACAGTCTCCCAGGGCAGCCAAGGAGGAAGGCAGACAGAGCTCTTCACAGGGAGGGAGGAGCCAAGGCTTTCTAGGAGTCCTGAAGGGAAGGAAGGACCTGGTGGGGGGGAGGGACAGTGAGGTCAAGTGCTTTTTTTTTTTTAATTTTAATTTTAATTTTTTTTATTTTTTATTTTTTAATTTATTTTATTTATTTTATTTTTTTTTTTAGCTCTTGACCCACAGGGAAGGAAGAGCCAGCCAGCCAGCCTGGGAGGAGAAAGTGTAGCTGAGTCAGGAAGTCTTGGTGCAATGATTCAGTCAGCACAGGCTAAGGAAGAGCCCCCACCCACACCCCACCCCCACCCCACACCCCCCTTTTCAGGGGGAGGGAGAGATAGTGCTTCCTTCTGGCAGGGAGGTGAAAAGGAGTGCTCCCCGATGATAGGAATGGAAGAGGGAGCACTCCTGACTCTGTGCAGACAAGGGCAGCTCTGCTGACCTTCTGGGAGGGACTAGAAAGTATGAACGAGGACAGAGGGCTGGGGAGGCCTTGCTCTTCGGAGAACGAGATTTGTTCTCAGTGCACCTCGGCCTGGAGATGGCCCAGGGGATCAAGGGACCCAGGGCTGAGGGAACCATCTGATGGGGGTTCCCCATCCTTCGGGACCTGTGGTGGCTCAGACTGACTGGCTAAAGTGTTCTGAGGCTCCCCTATCTGAGCTCAACTTCAGCTTTGTTCTCCTCTTGGTACCCCCCGCTCCCTTCCCCCCACGAGCTAGCCTCTGGGGACCTGGGCTCCTAAAACTTCCCCATATCCCAGGTCCATGTCCCCTACCATGGGACCTCCGGGAGCACAGGAAGCCAGCCATTGCCTTCCCTCTGTTTACCACTTAACTTGTTCTGACCAGAGTGGACTGTACCAGGATGAGGATACATCCTTAACACCCCAGGCCGTGGAACCATAGAGCTGAAGGCATGAGTCTGTGTGGCCATTCATTCTTGCTTGCAGTCTGCTTACTGCTCCTAATTTCATGGCCCTGTGATCCAGGTAATGCTCTGCTGCCCTGAGCTACCACCCCCAGGGGTGGAATCACTTTTCTTACCCTGCAGGAGCCCAGCTGCCTCCTCCACCACAGACTGGGAGGTGGGGGCCACACAGAACTGTTCAGTGGCAGCAGCTTCAGACTCGGAGGCCACTGTGGCTCGTGACTAATGCACTCCACTTATATCAAAGGGTCCAAATGGCATTCCGAGGAGAGGAAGCTTACCCAAGCCCTGCCTGAGATAAACAGGCTCATTTCAGGGCCTCCCTGCCCAGAGAAACCTCTTTACCTAGACCCTGAGCCCAGAATTAGATTCTTCCAGAAGAGCCGCTTAGCATGGGGGGGGGGGGCCTCTCAGCGAGGTGGCTAGAGGAAGTTCTCTGCTGGAAAATGGCCTCACATCTGGCCGGCTGGCTCGGCTAGGCTTTTAAATTTCATTCGAAGAGCGGTTCTCTGGTTCCCAGGGTTCACACTGGAGCACAGCAGATGAAAACGGCTTTCCTTATTGCAAGTGAAGAACGTACCCCCTGCCTGGCCAGGAGTGGCCTGTTCACACTCACAGGCCCTTGAGAAGATGCTGGTACCAGGCACCCTTGGCCAGGCTCTGCCCATAGTCTGGGGTCTGTGCTGGCACACCTACCTACCTGAGACTGAGAGGCTGACACCATCAGGAAGAAGCTTGGAAATCTGCCCACTGCTGCTCACCATGCCACCTGTGGTTTGCCATTGTTTTGTAGTGCTGGGCAGGGAGCTCAGGGTCTCACATATGCCAGACATGCACCCTGTCACTGAGCCACTCCCCAGCCCGTACCATCTGTCCTCTTTAAAGTGATCTCTGCTTAACCACTGACCGTGTCCATCCATCCCCCATGGTCAATAGAGGGGAGAGACTTTTCTTTTTAACACTGCTTAGAGCTATCGGCCCCTGGAATAAAAAAAGGGGAGTGGGGTGGGGTGGGACAGTTCTCACATCCCCTCACTCCTGGTCACCCTGCAGATAGAGAGGAGAGGTATCAAACAAACCCTGACATTTGCTGCCTTGGGCAGAGGAGTATGACAGTGCCCGGAGGAAGAAATGTGGCTTGCACCAATAGGACCCAAGAGCCACATGGAAGGCTTGTGTCAGCCACTGAGGCAGGTGATACACTGTGGCCACAATGGCTTGTGCAACTGTGGGGGGAGGCATCCTGATTACAGAGTAAAGTGGCAGGTGTCCCCACCTGTCCTGTGTGGGAAGGCCCCGCCACCAGCATCGGGGTGTGCATCTCTGAATTTACCCACGTGGTTAAGTGTGAAGATGAGTGGACAGTCTGGTTGTCAGCCTCCTGGTCTTCCACCTCGACTGACTCACCGTCTCTTTATTGAGACGGAGCTCCACCCTGGGATGCTTGATCTGCTCACCCCATGCTCACTATCAGCTCCCCAGGGTTGTCTGCAAAGGAATGAGTGAAAACAGAAGGTGCTGTGGGATGAACAGTGACTGCCCAGCCATGACCAACGGCCTAGGGTGGCCCATTCAGTTCAGATCATGTGCCTGGGGCCCAGCCTGCCAAGGTGGAAAAACCCACTTGTAAAGGTCCCTCCTCTTCCACTTTGTCAGCGTCTTCTACCTGCTGTCCCATGAGGCCCCCCACCTGGCCTTCTGGTCTTCAGGAAGCTGTATAAAAAGCACCAAAATCACACAGCTCTCCAGGGCTTGGGCAAAGCTTGGCCTCCATTACCTAGCCAACCTTTTTGCAGGGATTCTGCTCGGAGTCAGTGAGGGGCAAGGAAGCGAGACAGGCACAGGGAACACTAGAACTGGCCACAGCTTAGCAACAAACACGGCTACCACCCAGGTACATGGACAGGCTCCCCAGAAGCCAGGGGAACTGTATCACATTTCAGAACCATAGGTAGGGTGGGAATAATAACCCTTTTCATTTCCTGCCTCTCATTGGTCAGAGCTAACTCAGGGGCATTGATTCAACCCCTTACTCCCAACACCCTTCTGGGAGAGTTACTGGGCCCCTTGCACAACTAAAGGGCCCAGCCAGGATAGTAGACAATGCATAGGCCTGGTGGGCTTGGGTAGCACGTATATCAAGTGCCATTTAAGGAGAACAGTGCATTTCCACAGAGAGATGGCCAAGGTGAGGCTGGAGAGACCAGTGTTCCCAGCAAGCATACCTTTGTTCCCCTGAGGGCAAGTGCACCAGAGGTCTGTGTGTGGCTTGGGTCTTTGTGAGGCTATGAGCAAGGGTCTTTTGTGGCTGGGTCTCTCTGAGGAGGCTCAGCCATTGGAGGATCAGTTCTAAGCTCACTTGGGTTCGTGAGAGAACCTAGTACCTGGCAGCTGCAGAGCCAACAGCTTCTATTCTTACAGGAGACCTGCCTAAGCGACTTGGGGTCACCTGCAGATCCTTGGTGTAAGGGGTTCCCCAGAAGGCCACCTGTCTCCTCAAAGTTAGCTGAGGAGATAGAGAGTTTAGCAAGACATCATCTTGTACCAGTGGACACTCATTCATGTATGCCTGTCATGTTTACTGACTTCTCTTGGTTAAAAGTCCACACTTGATCACTGGATCACAGCAGGTTTGTGTGATGCCCCAGGTGGAGGTTATGGAGCCATCTTAAGTGTCTGCCACCAGGCTGGGCCTGTGATCCCAGCTACTTAGGAGGCTGAGACAGTACCAAAAGTTCAAGGCTTTCTTGGACTGTAGAGTGAGTTTAAAGACATCCCGGGCAACTTGTTGAGACTTGTGTTTCAAAATAAAGAGGGCTGGGGCTATATAGCTCACTGGTAGAGTGCTTGCCTAACAGGTATGAAGCCCAAGATTCATTCGCTAATGTCACACACACACACCCCACCACCACCACCACC